>VKOC01000004.1:1653500-1667096 GCA_009364415.1 Spea multiplicata | reverse complement strand
TCGGTCAAAATGGTGTTACAGTTTAAGGTGGGCAGGATAATAGCCCTCCTTGCCGATTTTTAATACACCACATCTGTTCTATAAAAAATACCCCATGCTGCTATACAACAGGCCACGGAACATTGACGAAAAGGGCTTCCTTTTAACTGATTCTGGAATCATACATCTCAGTAGCCAACAGAGTGACAGCTGATGCTAATTGGAAAGCGACACCAAATTCCAAGCCATAGTCGATCTTTCGCAAAGACCCCCGAGCCAGGATTTGCCCGGTAATCTGCAGTTTCCCCACGACTAATGTAAAACATCAACTCTGTAACAAGATTTTGGGGGGTGCTCAAGGACCTCTTCTTCTTCCACACGTAAAGATGGGTGGCTGTATGAGGATCCCTAATTGGAAACACTCATGCCCTGTGTATAAGGAACTTTGCCCCCACATATCCTGCGGGTGCCTGCGTTTGGGGGGGGGGCAGTCATTGTGCACATTTTTCACTCCTTGTTTTATGAATGAGCCGAGCTATTCTTTCAAACTTGTAAAACTGCATTTCATGAAACCTCAAAGCGATCCTGTGGCAGATGGGATTTCTGGTCTAAAAAAAACAACTCTGAAAGGAACAAAGAGCGGAGAAACAGAGAATTCTCTCGGCGTAGCTGTTAGCAGCACCACGTGGTGGTTCCTGCTTGGGTTACAAATGAATTTCCAGCCTTTTAGGAGAGCCGTAGGCCTTTACTGATTGCTGGCGGTGGCCGTTTGTATCGTTTAGCGATGAGTTTGTTGGTAAAATCATTATTTGCAACATTATAGCAACCCCAAGCATTCCGTTATTGTCTCAAGGGCAAGACTTTTTATGTGACTTTTCCACCTATTATTGACTATTTATGTGACTGAAATTTTTTTAAAATAATTCATTTATTCAAACGGTTTAACACATCGTCTGCTGTTCCTATATATACATTATCGGGGCTTTTAGGGCTGTAGAACCCTGTGATGCCCTCATGCCCAGCAAACATTCTAAGCCCCTTATTCCTATTTACTCTTCGTATAGCTACCTATATATCTGCCAATTTCTATGCCTCAGTTACCGATTTAACTCTTTATAGAATGTAATTTCACAAGCAGGGCCCTCAAAAGCCCGCCATAGTCAAGAAACATGTATGAAAGTGCCATCAGGAGAGGTTGGAAGATCACCGACAGGGTCCTCAACGCCTGTTGTATCCTTCTGGGTAAATGTAACTACTAACCACTGTAACTACTGTATTGTACAGCGCTGCAGAATATGTTAGCACTATACTTAAAAGAATAGTAAAAATAATACTTAAATAGGGACATCTTAGGACACTGTCGGTGGTCCTAAACAAGGACACTTGGGGGTATTCTATAATTTGGCGGCACTCGTCCCTATTGTAGGGCTCGCTCATACTCTCTCCTGTGTTGTATCCGTTCTTACATTACGGCTTATGTTTTTTTGGATCTCGACCAACAATTCCTGCGTTATGTTGCCCGTTTGACCCATTAAACACTCGACAAAAATATAAGCCATCCCTGAGGAAACCCCCTCTATCACGCAGAGATTTTCTCAAGGCGCGAGCGAAGCAGACATCGTTGACCCCCCGGGGGCGCAGAAGCGCTCCATATATTTTCACAAAATATTTGGCGGATGAAAGCATTTCCCGGGAATGTGGCAGGTAGCGGTTGATCGATTATTCCCAACTAATAACCCAAGGAGGGCTCTATAACGTTCAGAGGTCTTTGTGATCCCGCGAGGTTCCGCCGCACACCTCATGGAGGCACTTCAGGCTCATGCACCAGAACACAATCCCCTTGTGTTTGTTCTTAGACTTGCCGCCGCATACCATCAGCCAGACACTAGCAAATAATAAGCAGATGTCCGTACCCCGGATAATGAGCTGCACTCAGCACACCTCTGCTGGTTGCATTTAAACTAATCTCAGAATCATAACAACTGCGGGTCAAATGTTGAAGGCTGCTTTTTTTTACAACAGAGCCTTCTTTTAAACAATTCTCCCTCGGCAGGCACCAGAGGTCACAGATGAGGAAATGTCCATTCTGTGAAGCTCTCTGACAGCACAAAACATGAATCAGCTCAGTTTTGTGGACTCCCGGAACTGTTTATTGTTAACAGCGCTCTTTTTTTTTTGTTTTTTTTTTTTTCAACTTTTTTGTTTTTCTTTAACCGAAGACTTCCGACAATTAATTTCTCATCTTTTTTTTCAAATTACTTCTAAAAAGTTCCAATGTATAGGGTGATAATCGGGAAAACAATATTTTTTTCTATATTTACAAAATATAGTATAATTAATATATAATATTAATTAATTTTAGCACATGCAGTAAATTCCTCTGTATAGGCCTCTATAACCATTATTTTAGTTAAATCTTCACGATATTTCAAATTTTCAATCTGATTTGTGATTATTTAGCCTTTCCTTCTTTAATGTGCACCTAATTTATTAGATCACAAACATGCAGCTTTCCATATATATATATATATAATATTAATTTAAATGTGTTCAGATTTGTTAATATTTTTTTAAGCATATTAAATTGGAAAATAAAAATATTTTGAAACTATAGAAGTTACTTTTTATTGGTAATCCTCCTTTTTGAAGCCATTTACTTGGCCTATGTTTATGATAATCACGGATATCAACAGAATTGGTAACTTTAATCTCACTTTCTCTGCTTTAAATACACCAAGTAATCCAGAAATTTGAAAACACTGGCTGATATTAATTAGAACGTCAAATTGCAACGAGGAAATAGCAGAGGTTATATAATTGTATCAGCAATGAGGCTCCCCTTACGTAATTCCTTTTACTTATAAACATGGGAAGTCTTCCGATTTACTCTGGAGACTTTCCAAATTACAAGTAATTATCGGGTCTCATGGGAAGCAGACCTGAGCTCCCAAAGAGAGCCCTTGTTCTCCCAGTTAATGTCCAAATTCTTCCCCAATTCACATATGTCTCAGCTGTCCATTATGGAATCATGACATCTTAGTCAACCCCTGCGTATGATGTCATAACCCCAGAGCAGTAGGAGATGGACCATTTCAACGACCCAATGATATTTTCAATTATAAAGAATAATTGCTTTGGGCTAAAAAAATGCCCTCCAAGTGACCAATGATCTCTAGACCAACAAGATCCATGACACAGGGGTTTCTCAAAATTTAAATTGCAGGATGACGGGATTGTGAAAGCTTTGGCCATGATTGCCCCCTTTAAGCAACTGCCGAAGACCCCTAACCTCTGTTCACAGAACAGATGAAATAACATATAATGTAGCAATTTTGTCTCATAAAGGAAAACAGAATCCTGTCTAACTCCTTGTAGCAGCTGGATTATCCCGTGAATTCGTTCCTTCAAGTATTTCAATCATTCAGTGTAAACATAAGTATTTCCTTCGCTCAGAAGGTGGCTAACGCATTATACCCCCCCCATGAACTCTTGTCAAAGATACTTAATCGTCTAATTCATGTAGCATTGAAAAGAGAACCTCGTCATACTTTCTCAACGTTTGCTCAAGTTTCCTGACGTTAGGGGCTAACTGGAAAGTTCTGGAGGGCAGTTGTACCCTGGGTTCCTCTCGTCTTCCCTAGGTTTGACCCGAACATCTTGGAGAATTCACACAAGCAGTAGAAGAACCTGATGAAACCCTGTACGTCCGATGTCCGATGAAACCCTGTACGTCCGATGATTTGTAGGTCTACTAGAGGTGGGAAGCGTATGTTGTATAGAGCAACTAAATACAAAATTGAGTACAATGTATTCATCATCTAGAAGTTCAGAAATGGATTGGGTGACACGGCTCAGGAATGTTACATGAGGTCTTCAATCAAGAAGTATGGATGCTGGGCTGCAGCACCCTCATCCTAGTGGCCTTGATTGAGGAACTACGGAGATCTATGTTGAGAATGTTTTGTTTCCATTCCATTTCGTGATAGACTATAGCTTTAAAAATATGACCCCCCCCCTCAACTCCAGGGTTATGAACAACTTGAAGATATTTGAAATGGGGGCTTAAATTGGACCAAGATGGCCTATGTGTGCCGTATCATCTCCATTGTAGTAGAAAGCCAAGAAGTGAGTTGCGGTGAAAATGATCCCCAGCACAGTTGACTTGAGCTGAAAGAAGCCGTATACGTGTAATTGTCATCAAATTAAAAAAAAATAACCCTCTTTCGCAGAGGAGGCAGACGGATCAAAAGCAGGGCTCGTACTTGTGGGAAAAATGTGCTTGTAAAACAAACTCTCCACACGGTCTGAGAAAGGACAAAACAGCCCGGCCTGTGGCAGTCAAAATATGTGTGACAGCTGGAAGAAGCCACCGGCCCGATGTCTGCCAGACCGCGGCCTCTCTGCACACGTCTGTGCGCCATGCTTATGTGGAATGCAGAGCTTGCAGAAACATAACATGCTCAGTGATTGAGGGGTTAAAAACAGAATGGTGGCATTAAAGGTACCTGAATCTCTATAGAGAACCTCGACTAAATGACTCGGGGGTCTACGAAACAGAAAGTGTTAATGAAAGTTATATTCTATCCTATCTCACAATTAGAGGGTCCTATTATCTAGAAAGACCTACTCTATACATTTCTCCATCCAACTCCAAATGCATATATGGTAACTTGGGTATGCCACGAGCCCCAAGGTTTTACCCCAATCCAGGGACCTAACTACAGGGCCTTGTTATGAAAATTGCCATGAGGCCCCCCAACGTCACTGAGCAACATGCCCCCAATCAGCAAAACAGTGTCATCCTAACCCTCAAACAGCCTGCCTGTGCCATCTTTGTCCCAGCTTGTCACTCAGTGCCATCATTGCCACAAACAACTTGTCTGTGCCTTCTTGCCCCCATCCAACATAAACTCTGGCACACATATGTAAGCACACAAATTGACTCATGCTATCACACATACACAGGCTTACACACATACTTACTCATACTCACTAACACACAGATACACACTCATGCTAACACATAATCCATATCACACATACATGCTCACACACCCACATACACATATATGCTAACACACACGTGCATACAAACGTACATACCCCTTTTTTTCTCACTGCTATATCACATCTGAAATCCATGCTTGAATATAAGTGACATAAGGTATGAATATGTGTTGCACATTTCACGCTTTTAACCCTGTAGATGTGTCGTGATCTGTCGTGCATATGCTTTAATGTTCCTTAGATGTAATGGAAGGAAGTTTTTCTTTACCAAGAAGGTGGTGGATAAATGGAACAGCCTCCCAGCAGAAGTGGTAGAGGGTGATCCAGTGTGACGATATAAACATGCATGGGACAGGCATACGGCTCCTGAATCTAAGACGAGCCCAACGACTGATTAAGGTTTGATAAGCAGGAGAAACGGGCGACTAGACGGGCCGACTGGGTCTGATCTAATGTCGCTATCCTGGACCAATTTAGCTACATAATTATGGGGAGGATATCCTTTTGTTTGCCTTCATCATATACGGTCTGGGTGAACGCCATAACTTTACATTCCAATCCGGAATGTTTGCGAAAATCTCTCTAAAAACAACAAATCCCTACTTTTCATTTTTCTTTATGTCTACGAGGCATAGATTAGAAGCTGGTGCTTTGACTTGTTCTGGATTAATAGAGTTTTCACTAAAGCTCTGCTAGGAACGGTATTTACTCTGAACTCGGGTTTCACTATTAAAGTTCAGAATTTGAATATTTGTCATATAGAGGGCTCAATAGTCTCTCTGTATGCAAACGAGGTGTGCGTTCCGTGTGCTACCCGCCTGGGCTTCGGGAGAGGTGGGAAGCTGTTTCTTGGATAAGACTCTGTATGCAAATATCTCTCTTCTTAAGAATTAAAAGTAAGTTAAGAGCCGGGCCATAGTGATTGCGCAAGAATTTAACCCTTTCTCCAAAACGCACCGAGATTACTTTGGCATTACCAACATGGAGGGGTGAAAAGGGTCATTTTGGACAATGTTTTTCAGCAGACTGCTGACATTCAGCTTTTTCCAGTATTTATTATTTCGGTTCGTGGCAACAACATTGCCCAGGCTGCTAAAAAAATCAGATTGAGTCTTAAAGCAGATCTCCAAAATTTTCCAAAATCTTATATTTTGAGTTCTGTAAACAAACCAATATCTGTTTATAAATAAAAATATTAATAAAATAATAATAAATAATATATAATATAATAATAATATATTATATATAATTATATATATATATAATATATATAATATATATATATATATATATATATATATACCACCTTAGGGCATCTTAGCTCCCTTTTCTCAGGATCTGTGTAATTATTCCTCCCTGTTAAGTTATTTATCCCTTGTTGTTAAGTTGCTGATTGTTGTTGATTGGTCCAGGGCAGCCTTTTTAAAGGTGGAGGGTAGAGAAAGAAGAGAACTTCATGACAATAAATTAATTAAATAAAGCTGGCTCTGGATTCGATTTGTGTTTTGCATATTTATCTTCTGCATGCAAATCTGTTCAAGGCCTGCCAGGATTATTGTTCTACGGAATTTTTATGTGTTATGCAATATAGAGAATGATACATAGGTTTACTTCATTGTACTGCGCTGCGGAATATGACGGCGCTATATAAAACAATCAAGAATAATAATAATATTAATAATCAAAGCTTTAGAGGTGATGCAACTGCTTAAAGGGGACACCGCACCTATCATATGCTCTTTAATACACATGATAGATGAGTGGTCCCTTTAAATTTACATGGTGCCCCCTTCAAAATGCATGGGGGGGATTCTGCAACGGAAGTTAAGGGGTAAAAGATCTTACCAAACCATCATTACTCCTTTTCAGGGGGGGTCATACCGAGGGTTATAATGGGTTCCTTCCATCGACAACCTAGAAGGAGCTGAAGTTGAAGGACATCAGTATCTGAATTCGAGTTTGGGATCTGCTTGGGCTCAACATCCCGCATCAGACACAACTACTGCTACAAGAGACCTACTGCTCCCTCTTTTACCCCTCGTTTTGTTTCGATCAGCCATATCATTCTTTTAGATTGTAAGCTCATGAGCGGGGCCCTAATAAGCCCACCATTCTTGTCGGGAACTTGGTATAAAAGTATCAAAAGAACTTGTTATGCATGCGTTAACCACCGCGTATAAATTGAACAGCACCGCAAGATATGTTGGCAATTTATAAATAAAGGAAAATAAAAAAATAATCAGTCTTTAGTGGTTATAGGCCATCATTTAACAAGTTGACTAGGTACGGATCTTATATTGTTCTATTATTATTATTATTTATTGTTTTATTTAGCGCCATCACATTCCGTAGGGCTGTACAATAGGTAGACAGGACATTACAAGTTGTATAAAACATAACAATTTGTCTTGGTGAGGAGGGCCCTGCTCAAAGGAGCTTACAATCTACAAAGTCCGCCCTGCACATCATGAGAAGATTGGGGTAGATGAGCAAATGCATGACTTGTTTCCCTTTTGTCGTTTCTCACAATGGAGCCAGGAGATCAGGGTCCTCTCGTGATACTTTGTCTCTTTGTTGATGGTCCTCAGGCAAGGAACTCTAACTGGAACTGGACAGGATTTTTTTTTTTCAGGTTAGAATTTGTAGAAGGCTTTGATCAGTGCTGTCTATTATATGTTTAAAACCTTCTACCAATAATCCTTTAAAGAGGAAAGACATCTACGCGAGCATTCGTAGGGTAGGGCAACAATTTAGCCCCTAGCAGTCCCCTGCGTGCCTTCATTGCTCCGCAGTCGCTTCCTATAGCCATTGATGGTTTGGCTGGGCTGATCTGCTGAATGCGGGGCTTTATTCTATTTCTGCCTACAGAAGGTCGGTGTATTTCAGAAATTCAGCCCTAGACTCACCCCTTTCATTTAACCCTTACCTCCACCTGGAAAAATGTCTCACTTCTGATTGAACGTATAGTATAGTATAGTCAGGTTGACATACCAGGGGCTTTATAGACATGCTATGTATTTATGGCTCTCAGATGCACAAACAGACTTGTTAAGGGGTCAAGCGACAAGCCGTTATACAGATCAATACATTTTAAAAAAAAATAAGTATACTTTTTCCTGAAAAACTACTTTTTTTCTCAGTATAAAATCAGAATCCAAATATTAAATCATTTTTAATCAGTAATAATAACAGCAGTCCTTTGACATTGTATTTTAGGGCGAACATAATAATTTTATATATGGGAATAAAATTAATTCTGAAAAATTTGAAAAAGGGAGGTAAGTAATATGATTTTTGGAGAAGAACAACAGATTTGTTATATAAAAGGTCACATTTTAAATAATAAATCATGTGTTTTATAATCTCATTATATCTTTAAGAAGTGCATTTTTTTGGTGAAAATAAAGAGAGACGGCATGTTTTTTTAGTAAAAATATAATCACTTTCATTCACGTAATGCCACTATTATGTGAAAATTGGAGATTCTGAAAACATCAGGAAATTATGGATAATTATCATTATGTGCCAGACCCTACTGCTTGTCTATTCACATTGCATCTGTCATGGACCCTACAGAGGGTATAGAGGTCTATGTGCGGATATGGAGGCGATATTGAAATGTGAACTGTATTCGATTAGACAAATAACTTATTACCTCTTCTCTGAACATCATATGCCTGCATGTGTCGGGAAAACTGCATGATGTCATTATTCTGCCATGTGTTATAACATGCTGGGCAATTACAAGGGCAGAGGTATGAGGCTAGGTATTGGTATTCGGTTTACTTTAGCCAGGCTAGTCTTTAACAAGTCATCTTGAGTCAGGAGTAGGTAGTCACTGTCATATCAGGTGCTCTTTCCCCCTGGTTTATTGTGCTTTTTTTTTTACACTTGCAATTCCTCATATGGCCACCGGGGGTGTCGGTGCTCACATTCACTCAATCCCAAATTCATACTTCTTGAGTGTCCCTCATTTGGAAGGACAGTCGCTCTTTGGGATCTGCACTCTGATATGTATAAAAATAACAGAAATGGGTTTACAAATGAATTTGTGCAAACAATATACCATAATGTTACCATGTTTTGCCTTAATAAGTTGCATAAATTGATTCCACCAGGCGTGCCTGGGGAACATCCCTTCATGCGGGCCTGGAGCCCTCCTCTGGTTCTTCATTTAGATCCTCCTATATTTTAAATTAAGTGTAAGGTAACCATGAAGAGGGTCCTAATTTTGACAACGTAAAAGGTCAAATGAATCGCAATCAGAGTTTAAACCTAATACTATGTAACAATTCCGTCATTAAATAAACAGTCATATGTTTTCATGTTGAGTGCTAATAATATTCCCCGGCTACTCTGCGGGGTGGAATTACGGCCCCTTTGGTTAATATTGACACTTCTGCAGTGGCTCTCTCTTATAACTAAGGTATTGCGCAGGAAAGCTTTATAAAGGGGTTAAGTGCCTATCGTTGGCGGCATTCAGCCCAACAGAAATACAAGTATCACCGACAAATCCTCAAGCTGCAATGGACTCCAGCACATCCGTGGGAAAGTATTTTATGTTACGTGTAGGTATAATTATTAGCAATAAAACTGCTCAGCCCGTGCCAGGAAGGGTGTGAATATCTAAACAGGAGGAAAGAAATCTTTGCATTCTTCTACCTGAACAAACAGGTTAACTTGAAAGGGAAAAATGGCAGCTAAAGTCAGAGAACAGACACCCAGGACTCGTATGAATTAACAAAGGGCACCATGGAAAAATATCCGTTTTATCGCCCCAGCTGTTATGGAATGCACCTCCCATCATGCTGGGCCAGCCAGTTTAAATGTATCTACCATCCCATCAGCTGGCTGAGCGTGATAGGAGCTGGGAGTGAATGATGGGACATATACTGCATGACAGAGGTAGAATAGCGAGTAAGAGTGGCATTAAATGCACATAGCTGCTAGTGATGGGAGTTGTAGTAGTCGGAGTGCCAGAGGTCAAATCCATATTTAGTCCATGATTCTACACATAGGAACCTCAGGAGAAGCCGGTAATTTTCCATCCACGGAACAAGTTCAGTCAGCCGGCTTGGAATGTAGCAGCGTATATATACATACAATATATACAGAATATCTACAGAAAACAAGAGACCCAGTTACATAATCCACGGTGCTAATTACCTATTAACTAATCACACACTTTGATCTCACGTCTTACTGTATGCTCAAACCGTATGCGCCCCTATAACGTCTCCTGGTTGTCTGTGCCTTGCACTCACTACTATTTCAATAAAAATAATATTTCTTTAAGTTGTCGTAAGCGCTAAGCCCCCAAACATCATAACATGAGCCGCCTGTTTCACCTCTCTCCTCCCAAATGGTCCCTCCTTAGAAACGATGGACCCTCTTTGGGCCTCTTTGGGCTGCAACGCTTCCACCCCCCCCCCGATTCCCCTCTTTTCTAGGTTCTCAGAATGTTTGCTGGGTATGAGGGTATCACCGGGTTCTACGGCCCTAAAAGCCCCAATAATGGGTTTTTGGGCCATTGTGTTGGGTCGACGTCTTGGTCGTAGCCCCCTTGATTGGCAGCTCCGAGAAGTGTTAGACGCGTTGCACCAGAAAACACACCCTACTTTTACCCAACCAAAAAGTTTAGTCCAACTCATACAGTAGATCCGACACATACAGTAGATTCACTCATAACCGGTCTTATCTTCACCCAAGGAAGCCAGATAAGGAGTGGGATTATTTTCCCAGAGGTGGCTTTTTTTTTTTTAAATTAGGTATCATTCCAAACAGCTCTAATTAATAACTGGTTTTAAGAAACGTTGACACTTCCTACTTAAAACAAACCCTGAAACGTTTCTGTTTCATACATGATGAGTCTGGAGCTTTCTATTCTTCTCCTTTTGGATCCCATAATTGCAGCCTGCCAAGCAGTTTATTAACCGGCGCTCATCCTGTCTTGTGTCTTAGGCAGTTACAAGACCTTGCTTGCACTTGTATTAGATTCTGACATAACTCTCCTCAGCCGCAACATTCCGCAAGTGTCTAACCCACCTCATTGTTTCATTATTCTCAATTAAAGAAAAAATCGCTTTCCTTTTAAACAAATAAAAACTCGATTCCTTTTCATCGCTCAGGGGGTTAAAAAAAAAAGAAAGAGCGTTTTTTTTTTTTTTTAAGTGCCACAAATCTTCATTCTTCCTTCCTCTTCAACAAATGAATGTACAAAAAAAAAAAAAAAGTGAAATATGACACTGGATATGGTCACACGCACCTCCATTCATAAAAATCTATACCACAAAGGCAGTTAAAGCACCCTGCTGATTCTGCCGCAAGAATGATATTTCTGCTCTAGGATCATTCACGCGTTTTAAGTGCCGGAATGAAATCATGTAGAGAATGTAATGTAGATGTAGATGATATGAACTTTAAAAAAATGCAATATATTTTATTTATTTTTTGCTAAAAAAAGGAATGTTCCTCAAGGGCTTGCAAAGGTGCATATTTCTCGTAAACATAATGTGTATACAAGCTTTTTATACCCGGGTAGGATTTTGATTGACAGCCAGGCATTATCAGTACGACCTTTAGTGCATTGCGGAGGAATGCTCTGTGTGGGTGTAGATCGGTATGACAATTCTCAAACACACCTTTGTTTGTGTCGGTGCTTAGTTATGTTGCAAATCAGCAAAAACTGAAAATAAATACCCCTATCTCTCCTATGTAAACAGTGGGCGTAGATGAAAGTGCCACCACAAGCCCTTATATCTCAAGCCAGTGAGGAAATATTTATCACCGGCAACCAACAGACAACTGATTATTACCCAGCTATAATATAAAGTAACCTGTTCTCTTTCTCAGTTGTTTATTGAGGATCTTCAATGTCGTAGTGTTTGCTGATGATACAAAATTAGGGAGGGATAATACAGTCTAACGTTGATGTTTCTTCTCTGCAGGAGGATTTAGAGTAGGGCACCGGGCAGGCACATGGAGGACTGGGCAGGCAACGGTACACGAGGTTCAATAAAGACAAATGTAAAGCTACGCATGATGGAAAAATAATAGCAATGAAACATATACTTTAAATGGTATCTCCCTGGGAGAAGGATTTAGACTTAGCAACAGTGCACAATGCCAGTCAGCAGCTGCAAAGGCCAATACAAAATTGGCATGTATAATATGGGGTATTGATTCACGGGAAGAGGATATCATCTCGCCTCTTATTAAGTTAATAGTAAGACCTCACCTTGAATATGCGGTACAGTTCTAGGCACCAGTCATTTAAAGGACATTGTGGAACTAGAAAATAAAAAAAACATAATATATAAAAAATGGCAGACATACGCCTCCAACATTTCCTTATACACAAACATCTGGATTATGGTAGGGTTGCCATATCAGCAGTAAATGTACTGACCTGCATTAGGACTTGCCCATGGCAGCACCCAGGCACAGACTGGCCATCTGGCACACCGGGCAAATCCCTGGTGGGCCACTGGCACCACCCAATGGTGAGTGAACACATATAACACTCAACAATCCCCAGAATAATTTCTGATTTCTATATTTGACACATAAAGGTAATAATGTTACTTTAAATAACTTTAATTATATTTGTTGATACATTGTATTAGCTACAAAAAAAATAATATAATAACTTAATACAGATGAACATCACATTATTGACTGTAATGAGCTGCTGTCGTGACAATGACATGCATTAACGCCAAGTAGATGCTTTACTTATTCAAAGGGGGTGCTAGGCTGCGATTATGAGACACATCAGTGAGCACAGAAATAATTCTGCAGGTATATAACAGTATGAATGAAAGGCATAGTCCAATAAAATACATTCTCTATATTTTTAGAAAAAATTATATGAATACTTATTTTTATTTTTTTCCACTACCATCCAATACTGTCTGGGTATAATATACATTGCCCTACAATCATTCTTTCTAACCCTGCTCCTCCAGAGATGAGGCATTATTAATCCTCCGTAAAGGTATCATACTGTTTGCAGGAAACCCGTGTAAAATGTTACCAAGAACGGTAGAAAGTCTTGGTTGGGAAAGCATTAAATTGTTATTTTTTTTTAATGAGAAACAATACTAATGAGCTGAGGTTGGGAAAAAAAAAAGAAAGCGCCTCCTTCCTCTAGGTGGCAGTCATGGCTGGTAATACTGCTGAGAGTGCTAACCCAGAGGAAGAAAAAAGAAATGTAAAAGTTCTAAATGAACAATATTAATCAATAGGTCAATATTATAAGCAGAAAGGTCATTGGTAAACGTAGAGACAGAAGTCATAAATCAAAGAAGTTACCCAGGGACCTAAAGAAGTAGATCTTCCACATGGAACTAAAACAGATTTGAAAACCCTGACTTTTTGAAGAACAAAACCCATTAAAAAGTTCAAGTTCCTGATTTGTTGTGGTGTCCATCCCAATTAAAACTGTAGTTCTAGTCGCTTGCTTCCTCCATGCTAAACAACTATAGTCGTATTAGCCTCTGGGTTATTGTATTGGGGCATATGGTTCCGTGAAGGTCACATCTGGATAGTAGAAGGTCCAACATGTACAGGAGCTAGACCTCGTTCTCCAGAATGTCTATCTAATAATAA
>VKOC01000004.1:1636310-1653400 GCA_009364415.1 Spea multiplicata | reverse complement strand
TTCTTTCTTCTTCCTCCTCTCTCTCTCTCCTCTACTCTCTCTTTCTTGACCTCTTTCTCATAATATATATATATATATCACTATTTGTATGCGTTAGGGGTTATTACCGCGGGGGACTCTATAATGCCGCCATTGTGGAAGACTTACTCCTAATGCTTCGAATTAGTGTGCATGCTGTCGGACACAGGCAATGTAAACCCACTGAGTGGTATACTGCAACAAAATGCTAAAAAATACATTAAATATTTAAAAAAATCACATGAGGAAATGTGAAGGACATTTAAAGAATACTGGAATTATTTATCGGTATCCTCTAACAAACGCAAAAAAATATCACTTCTTCGTAGATTTGTCCCTCAGAACATACGAGTGTACTACAAAAATTCTTGGCAATTCCATTTTTAATGAAACAATAATAAACATGTCTGCCTCCACATTTCCCATGCCATTCCTTCCCTACATCCTGCAGCCCTTACAGGAAATAAAGTAACCACATTAAAGGCAAACCGTTGGAAAGCGATTTCACCTGAGCTGCAAACAATAGCAAGGTATGATTCCAGAACACCGGCGGAACACTCAGAGGTTTCTTTGAACAGGGAAGCTTTTCATCTGGTGAAGAAGATTCCCATCTCCGAAATGTGGTGGCAAACGGGTCCAAAAATGTAAGACTTCAGGACTGAGAACCAGAAGTGATAGAATTGGGATCACAACGTGTGCACGAACCATTGGATCTTGTGGGCCACCACGTAGAAGGTTCGTAGATAGGAAAGCTATGGCTTTTTCATATCTTTAAGATGAATATTTGCCAAGGTAACCAAGCGGCGAAGGATGAGAGACCTCCGACTGTGTCCAACCCATCTCCACGATGGAAAACTTCCATCAGCATTTCACCAAATAGTCGGTCATAAAAATACTAAAAGGTAACAATTTTAGGAGAACGTTCCAATTTTATGGAACCAAATTAACCCAAAATGAAACATTTGATGACCTCAAGGGAGATTAGAGAAGTTAAAGGGATGGTCCTCAAACCCATTGACAGAAAATGAAGACTTTACCTGTGAAATATGTCTGAAACGGAGCCTTCAGGTGAGGCAGTCTAACTGCTCTTTAAAGTCTTATGGCCTGAATGGGCTTCTTTAAACCAAAAACTGAACCAATTTGGCCCGTTTGGCAACTTGTCGGAACTCCTCCAACAGTACACCTTGGAAATAGAATTCTGCCCACGGAATCCTCGATTTTCTGTCGTTCTCCTATGCTTTTAGACTTAAGGGTCACACTGCAAACCTT
Source organism: Spea multiplicata (assembly GCA_009364415.1). Classification (NCBI taxonomy): domain Eukaryota; kingdom Metazoa; phylum Chordata; class Amphibia; order Anura; family Pelobatidae; genus Spea; species Spea multiplicata. The sequence continues at coordinate 1,652,113 of VKOC01000004.1, read as the reverse complement.
TGTCACAACTTAGAAGGAAAGGTCATGCCGTCAGGCGCTCTCCCACATCTCCCTGCCTTGGCATATAGCAAATGGAACATGAGACAAAGTTCACTACAATGCCGTCCTCTGTATGGCACAGATTACAGGATAAATCGGTTGCACAGGAAACGTTCTAAATAACAACGCAACGGACTAAAGAGAACTGAGACTTCTTATCAGCGATTAAAACAAATATTAACAGAACCAGCTGCTAGATCAGAGAAGGGTTATTGAGACCGACAAGTCATCCACTATATACATTTATTGTTGTAGCGTGTGCGTGAAGCTTTGTATTCTGTACCAAGGAGGAAGCGGGGGGGTTTTGTACAAAATGACTTTGACCCGCTATGTCTCACGGGTGGTCAATTTTGTTTTCACCCTTCTCATGGAGGCGCCATAGACCAATTCTGGGCAGAACGAAGACGAGGAACCATCACACATCTCACATTTTGGAGCTTTTGACATTTTTTTTCTGTTCTGCTCCCATCAACGTCTTATTTAAAACCTATAATAAAGATAACTGATTCTTTCCTCATCGCGACTTTCGTAAAATGGCCCTGAAATGAGGTTGGACGTTGACCTGAGATATCTCAGATGGCGTTTCCTACATCCGCAATCTTCTAAACTGCGTTTAATCGTCCTGCGTATAGACAAAACATACAATACATGTCAGTCTCCAAATTCAACATTTATATTTTTGTCATTTATACTGAATATTTCAATAATTGTAAAAATGAAATAATAACAGGTCAAGTACTTTAGGTTCACAGATAACAAGGCTGACAACTTAAATTTCAAATGTTCCTTCCAATAATAGTTCACTTTATTTTATTCTATTAAAATAATACCTTTTTTTTCTGATTAATATTTATTTTGTAGATGTTACTGATGAGATCTTGTGCAATTCTCACCCATTTTACAGCCATACAAATAAGGAAGGTAAGACATGATCTTTGAATGGAGGTGGACCTGGACTGGCCATCCGGCACGTCGGGAAAACGCCATTGTGCTGCCGGCCGATATCGCTCCATAACCACCCCATCTGGGGCTTCGACTGGATGTGTCCGTCCACGTGCTTTGCGAGAATAATTTGCTGTTTTTAGGCACAATTTGTCATCGCCAACTCAACACCAACGGCTCGAAAGCCTTTACTTTGTATCCAGCGTGGGGTTGACGCTTAAAACTAGTTTGGCAGATTCTGCAGAAGTTAAAAAAAATCAATTTTACCGACTGTGGAATGTTGAGTGATTTATAAATAAATGATATTCGAAGGTTCCGGGGCTATACGTTTCATAATGAAAATGTTCTCTGAGTAGGCGAGTGCTGGCAGATAGACGCCGCTGATTATTGTGCCGGTGAATGCTGCCAGGTGGCATTACTCATACTGTTATTGTCGTATTCATGTTAAATAATATTTTGAGGCCTCGTAGCTAGGGAGTCCGACAGGCGGAGGCTCTGGGCCAAAAAAAAGACATTTTTGCTTGCATTCTACTGTATACCTCCCAAGTGTCTCTTTTTAAGTGGGACAGTCACGATTTTGGGGTATGGTCCTATTAACCAGGGTGACCACGTATAGCCTTTCCATAGCTGACCAGCATATGTAAAGACCTATCTTGAAGCACATTGGGCGAAGACGCGGATACATCCAACATATGTGCTCGTCAGCAACATGTGAAATGTATGTGCGCCCTGAAAAAAAGTTGTCAGTTGGGTTATCCTATTGCTGAGCGACCACCTAGCAATTTATTGAAGCAGAGCATCATGATATGACATCATAGCCCGGTGTTCTGGGATTTGGGAGTTGGATCGCCGCTCCCCTCCACACGCAGGCGGGTAAAGGTGTGGGGTTACCAGAACCATCAATGAGGTCATGAAGTGACATCAATATATATTACCTTTTTAGAAGAACCCCTAGGGACACTTAATGACATAAGAACCATTTTCAATAATAAAATACCTTGTAAATCATCTAACACTACGTCTCAAGAAAAGTTCTGTTCCTTAGGTCCTGTAGGTGGCGCTATCGCTCTGCCTAGGTCCGCCGCCGCGTGATATTATGGGAATACCACGCGTTTTTGGAACACGCTGTACTTTGCACATACTGAGTAATAGTTTCTTTTTTTTAAAAGAAACCTCTCTATTAAAATGGAAAGCAGAACGCTACGTTACAAAGAACTTAGTAGGCCACCAGGGGTTCTGCTCCCCCAAAACATGACCCCACGAGCGGTATAATACATAGGGGCATACAAAGGGGGGAACTGACATTAATCAAAGGCTGGGGGGGCTCTAGAATTTATTACTATTGTTCACAAATCCAAAAGAAACTCAAGAATGTATTAATTTTTCAAGTATTGGAGGGAGTAACACTGTTACTTAGAACAATTCAGCTTGTAACCACACATGTTGGACGTCCGTCGCTTTTATATAACAGCTTGTTGGGGGGCTTTTACTTCTTTCCTTCTACAGAGAGGGCCCCCACACTCAGGGGCCCCCGGGGCTTTTGTGCAATCGTTAATCTACCTCTAGGCAAAATGCCTTTTTATTTGTTAAACCAACACATAGGTGTCTGGGAACATGAGCCCCGCCGGCGTGTCGCGTTGGCTGGGCGATTTCCGAACACGCTGCCAGGCTCTGCCTTTTGATAAATTCACATGTCAGGCGCATGCCCCGTGCTTGTTATGGAAGCCAGACACACGTATTGAGCGCATGGCACGCTAGTAAATCCGCTTGCCAGCGGGGCAGCGTGCCACCCGCGCCTCCATTTGAAGCTTACAAATTGCCTCTGTTACCTGATCAAAAACCTCGATTAGAAAATACACCAGGACCGCGTCCTCCAACATCACAATAGGCTGCGGGCTTTAACCCCGTGAATGCCGTAGTCGCCCCTTGCAGGCCCATGTGGCTCTTAAAGGGTTAAAGTTAGAATCCCTTTGCTGGCGATAAACTATCCAGAAAATGAGTTTGACAAAATGAACCTATGGTATTTAACCCCGTAAATGCCACACTCATCCCGTGCGGGCTCTCGTTCACCTGGCTCTTAAAGGGTTACATTTCAATACCTTTACTCCCACAAGGTATCTGTAAAAATGTATCCGATTTTTAAAGGGATACAATTAGAAGATGGTACTTTTTTTTAGCAAAGCGATAGTAGGTACACTGGATAGGTTTGAGAGGAAGCCGGCTTTTTGACATCCTCAGATTTACAAAATTAAATTAGAAAACAACTGAATTGGGGAAATAGTGACATTTTGAAATGAATTTATTACTGAGTACGAAAGGTTACGGATCTAAAACTATTTAAAGGAACACTAGTATATTTTTCAGATATGATATTATAGATAGGTAGGTAGATAGATAGATAGATAGATAGATAAATAGATAGATAGATAGATAGATATAGATAGATAGGTAGGTAGATAGATAGATAGATGCCTCCTCCCGTCTCTCTGCAGAGTGTTTCTATGAGAAATGCTCTGCAGACTCATTTAACTTTTCTCCATATTGATTGATGTTATGCCGGATCGCTGAATGGGTTAAATTCTAAAATGTGTTGCTATTATGTGTATTAATCTACATAATATACGTAATATGAAACTATTATTATTATTAGTTAGAATTTAATATATATAATAGTTATTAATCATTCCCATTTTTTTGATGTCACGATCATTCATGCACGTTGTTCTATACACTGCTTCATGCACTCTTGTATATATTGACAGAGATGTGGATACATTTATGTTCTGCTCAGAATACTCGGGTATAAATGTTTGACGGTTCGTCCCGTCACCTTCTCTGATTTTATCCGTGTCTTTATTTAAACGCCGCCCTGTAACAGCAGACCCTCTGATTTCAGGAATCAAGTCAATAATTTCATAAACGTAAAGCCCGTAAATGAGTGAAATACAGTAAAACCTATTGATGACCTGGAAAAAGCCACTCTGTTAGGACTTGGAATTTCCATAACTCGAACGTGCAAATTAAATGGAAATTCTGCAAAAAAAAAAAAAAAAGGCACCCTCTGTCTGGCTCTTTAACATTTTAACCATCGGGGCCAAGAAAAGGCAAAAGTTCACTAAAGATTTTTTTATTCACCGTTAACCACTTGGTAGACCAGAAGAAAATGCCGTGGATCCAGGGTCATGGCATCATGTATTTGGCCCCAAATTAACTAGTGTTTTTTTACATCAAGAGGCTATTGACTGGAGGCCCAACAAGTTTATTCATAATGGACATTAGCGGAAAACACGATTTATTTGTGTTGTCCATTAAATCCTCATCTCATGTACCAGGGGCATTCTGAGTTATGATGGAATCTGTCATGGAATGCACTGACTCTCGATAGTTTGATGCGTATCAAGTTAAATAGATGAATGATCTAGTGGATCTAATACAGTGAGGGGATTTAATCACGCATGGGATAGACATACGGCTCCTGGACCTAAGACGAGACCAACGACTGATTAAGGTTTGAGTCTTTGCAGCAGGAGAAACGGGCGACTAGACGGGGGCCGAATCACAGCCTTAAACGGAAATGTAACGAGAACCCCGGGGTCTGCCGGGGCGTAGGGAAAGCCGGATACTCGATGAGTAGACGCTCCGGGACTCAGATGAAAGGTGGTCCTCTGGGGGAAAAGTAGTCTCCCAAAAAATCGTACCACCGGTCACGACACACCGGACATGGGCAACGTTTCTAAAGCCACTTGTCCCGGGGAGGGGAAACTGACAAACACAGGAAACAGGAAAGGATTAACATAATGAACACAACAACACAATAGCAGGGATTACAGATACAGACCACATCGGCACCAGACTAATCTCATCACACATTCAACAATGGCGAATACACAACAGGTAAAGGCACCGGGGAAGTAACACACTGAGTACACAAAAAATTACAACAAATACACAAAATATAAAATTGCGGTCCCAATAATTTTCCTAAAATGGAGGCCCAACAACCATTACGGGAATCCTCTGCCATTTTTCGAACAATCTTTGTAGGTCGTTGTGTGGTTTTGTGGCGGGAGGACTTGTTCAGGACGCAACGGCTGTGGTTTGCTTTCTTCCTTCCTCTCCCCAGCTGTCCATCCGCTTCCACTTCTAGAATGATCTCGCTTTATGAAATCTTCCTCAAGTTCCTTTTTTTTTTTTTTTTGCAGAATGAGTTCTCGTTACTGACCGCCCATCACAAGCAAGATTAATATTTTATTTTTTTCCTTCCCCAGAGCTGAGACCCCATCGCTTCCGAGAGGTGATCATCCCAAGTCGGGGAAACTTATAGACAGACGGAACGGGGCAGAGTCCAAGAAACCGATGGGCCGTGACAAGACTTTTTATGTTGGAGTTAATTTTAGTGAACACAAGAGAATTATTCCAACTAAGGTTGCCATGGATTCTGGTCAATAAACCGCTTTACCTTATTCAGGCTTCCTCAACCACGCAAAGGGACCGAGGACCAAGTGTGTTCCTCAAGAACAAAGGGACAATTAAATGGACCAAATGGGTTCTTATCACCTTTGTAGTGTTTTTTTTTTTTTTGAGGAACATTTCCCCTAATTAAATAATATTGAGAACCTCCTGTTTTAATGACCAAGAATGTTCAATAATTGAGTGTTTAGTGTTGGGTTTGAAAGCGTGTGAGTGTAACAAAGTATCCACGCAACCACGCATGGTCCCCTCCAAACTGTTGATGGGACCCCATGTTCATATCCTAATTAGGGTCATATCCTAATATGGGCATGTTTTAACCAAAAATGCAATAAAAAAGCTATTTTCTGGTTGGAATCTGGCCCCTCCAGCCATGGAGGGGCCGATCTGATTCACCCGGGATAGTAATTTATCAATTAATGAAACATATATTTGTGATTTGGCTGAAGGGACGTCGCTGAATGTTTAATTGAAGCACACGTTGGCAGACGGTTAACCCCTTAAGTAACAGAAGGACTCTCCTTCACAAAAGGCGATGGAGTTTAGGTGGTACTGGGAAAACGATATTAGTATAAGGGATGTTTGTGCTGGAGGGACAGATGACTAGGTGCGAGTGACGTTTGAGTGGTTTAGAGCAAATACATATGAATTTCCCCGTTAATATTCATGCCAAGGCTGCAGTGCACAGTAACAGATCACATAGGTGTTTTTGTACACGCAGTTACATATTAAGATCATATACGCAGGGCACGGAGAGGGGACGTTTTTTTCCCCCGTAGAGGTTAGGTTGCATGGACGTCTCCAGGACTCTGTTCCGTGTTGGTTTGCTCGGTGATTTAGTTGTTGCATCAGAACAAAACTGAAAATGAGGAAAAGCGTTAATCCCATTGATAAAAACGAAGCCAATTTCTCAGCAGTCACTGGGATCTAACTTTCAGGTTTAACGTTGCAAAGGTTAAAAAAAATCCTTTTCCATTAATGGAAGTGATGAATTAATTAAGAACAAAATATATATTATTATTATTATTACTGTTTAATAGTAATTATAGTATATTTATTATTATTGTTGTTGTTGTTATAATAATATAATAATAATTGTATATATTAATTTATTTTATTATTATTGTGTTGTTTTTAATAATAATAATAACAATAACAACAAGAACAATATTTAATTTTATTATTATTTTTATTATTATTTTTATATAGCACCAACAATTCCCGCAGCACTTCTTACAGTCCATTTATTCAAAGGGTCTGACAAAACTCTGAACCGACAGAGTAAGACGAGCCGATACATTACATAAAGAGGATATATGATACTATACTATACGATAAATTCAGAAATTCGAGAAATGTATATTGTATCCAGGTAAGGACCAGCAAGTTTCGCCAGGTGGACGGTCCTTTGGTCTATCACATCCATATCAGAAAACAATTGTGACGAGAGACCAGGGTAGGGGCTCATGGGAAAGAAGGTAGTTTAGATGATTTAGTAGTTTATTTAACTCATGTTATGATATCCATTTATTTCGGATTAGTGAATTTTTGCGCATGGTCATTTTTTTTTTTTTTTTACCAGGAATGACGAGCTAAACTTAGAAGCTTTGGCAATGTTCACGCATTGGTTTGGAGAACTCACAAAACTGCTTGCCTTGCGTTTTGCTCATACATGCAGTCTTGCAATTTTTTGATGTAATGTCTCCCGCTCTATCCGGTTACATCATGTTAAAAAAAACGCCATAATGCGGCATTATTGTGTTTTTCTAAAGCCTGTAAAACACATGAAAAGTTCTAGCTCTACGAGAAAATAGATCAGCTGCTTGAGCTTAAACTTTACCAGGTTAAGCTGATAAGAAACCACTGCCGATTCCCTGCTAATTTCCATTAATACACCTGATTTCAATAGTTACTTCTTGAAGATTGTATCTAGTGCTTCACCAAATGTGTGAAACGCGTGGCTCGAATAGTGGCCCTGATGGAAATCTTGACTTGTCAAAGATACGCTTAATTCAGTCACCTGCATTCAAGCAGGGATATGAAACATACCATATTGGTAGTAGGTGGGAGGATTTGGTAGATAAGATCTATGTGACCCTGAGAATCTGCCCCTTCACCCCGAGACCCTGATATTGGGTCTTCTGATATACAGGTCTTCATCAGGCACGTAAACGTCATACATCATGGCATAAAATCAATCAATTGTATCCAAACTTACCCCGGAATTCCAAAATCCAGGCAAATACACAAAATGTAGTTCAGTTTCAGGGTTTTTACCCCAGTAGAAGGGTGAATGGGCAGATTCTCAGGGTCACATAGTCTGGAGCTGACCGAGTATCGGCATTGGTGCTTTTTCCGCCCTGCTATATCACAGCTGAAATCCCTGCTTGAATACAGGTGGCTTCATCATGGTTACCTCCTTCATTAAAAAATGAACCACTTTATAGAACATTTTTGTTTAAAAGCAGTTCAACGTGGAGCAGTTATCAAGAACATTGTATTCTATGGTAATTGTTCCAGCGCTCGGAGCTAGAATGGTTTGTTATACGTTCTGCCAAGTCTCATAGGAAGAAGATATTAAAAGCATTTAGTAGTTATATATAAATCAATTTTTGAAAACATTTTTTTTGCCAAAAATACTTTTATTAATGTGACTATGGTAAAATTAGTTGCACTCCTAGATTTGCTCATAATAATTCATTAATTGACCCAGTAAAACACATTTTCATTATGTATTATTATTATTATTATATTATTATGTTTATTATTCCGACAGTCTTGACCATTCATTTCCAGTTGTCTCCACAGCATAACTTGGAAAGCGAATAGAAAAAAATAAAGTAATCCGGCTATTGTGGGTCAAAGGTACCGTATTTGTCCTTCAGATGCCGTGAAATTAGCCGCATCAGCGGGATTTATTCGCCGTTTATACAGGAATAACAGATCACTGTTAAAAGCTAACTTTCGTCACATGCGCTTGTAAAAAAAAAAAAAAAACTATGTTAAGAAAAACACCTGGGAAGGAGGACGTTTCCCTTTAAAACTTTGCGAAGTTACATCATTAAGGAGTAGAATGTATAGAATGTACGGAGCGGGAGAATATAGAATTTCCATTGATTCAGACCAAGCTGGTATCAAGGGACCTAAGGGTGTTGAAGACCCCAGTCTCGAGAGGTTGATCAGAAATATTAGATAATATAGGTAGAAAGCCAAGCTTACTGTGTACTGATGGATCAGGACAAAATAATAATATAAAAAATTATAAGGTTAATAATATTAATAATAATATTAATAATATTATTAAATATTATTATTATTAAGATTATTATTATCATTATTATTATTAATAATATTAATAATTATATATTTTTGATAAGGAAATGGAGATTATTGGACGATGAGAAAATAGAATCTTTAGTTAAAGATGATACCTTTTTTAAAGGCCAACATAGGAAAAGATGTGGCGTTGCGTATGTTTTCTGGAGGTCCGAGGGCTCTTCTTCACAGGGGCTCTTCATCGTTGGGGTCCTGAAAGCACATCCATGCAACCCACTCCATGCTCGCAGCATGCGCTACACGGTATCGGATGCGGCAGACGTCCCCAAGAGGCCATAGCCCTGCACGGATAATATACCATTCTGGATACCAAACGGTTAAAGTCTTCATTGCGGAAAGGAGCAGCCCTGGACGTTACATTATATATTATATTATTCTAAAGATGTTATCAGTATTTTGTTTTGATGGGGAGACCGCGCGATAAGCAGAAAACAATGGAAAATACAAGGAACTCTACAGATAAGGAAACCTAAAATAGAGTTGAAGGTGATATTTTTAGGAGTTATTCTGAGTGCATATAACCGAGTCCGGTCCACGTAGGGGTGAAAGGGCTTATCGGGTAAATTATGACTGTACAAAGTCACCAACTCGCCTCCATATTTCCCCTACGTGTCCGTAGAGTTACAGAATAAGATAGTAGAACCATTGGGTGCCAAAAGCTTCACCATAAACATGATTGATCCCAATTTATAGCGTAGGTCCACCTTCTAATTTCCCTTTAATTGGGTGAAACAATAATTCCCAAAGTGAATCCCCATCTTGGTAAAGGGCCGGTTCTTCCACTCTGTATTAATAATGTCTCTTTTAGATGTCCAAAGCAAGCAGCGCTCTCAAGAAACCACCCAGAGTCCCCGGCAGTCTTACCAAAGTATATTAATGTATACAAAAGTAATTACTTAGCTTCAGGAGAAGCTGCAGCTCTAGAGCTGCAGCACACCTCCTTCATGGTCCAACATTTTGTGTCAATGATTAGTAAAATTACGTTAAATAAATTATTTAACCTATTATTGTTAAATTATTATTTCCTACCATACAAGGGTTCAAGAAAAGGAAGCGCCATAACTATAAAACGACAACTCCCATCGTTCTCAGCCCTTTAGATGACCTCTGAGAAATCACGGCTCCCACAGCTGCCGAGGTATCCGCCGGCCACCTATGGTCTAAAAGTCATATTTAATGAATACCGGTATATTATTTTGAGACATACACAAACATTGTAACATTTTTCATAATAGTAACAAATAGTTAAAAACAATAACCCAAAATAATAATTGCCATCTCTGCGTAGATTTAAGATTTATCCATTATGTTAACCCTTTGTGCTTCGGTGCTGCGGGTGACGCATACTGCTGGATAGTTAGAGATAAAACATATTTTACTTAGGAGTCTTTTTTTTTTTTGGAAAACCCCTCTTTGCTCAGATTACGTAAAACTGAAATGCAAACAATGTGACAAGATAAAATGGAAATGAAATCTCTTCTTGTATCTGGAAAAACTCTAAAGAATTTCCCATGGAAGGATTCAGTCTTTTCCGTTCCGAGCGGAGGGGGTAAAGCAAAGTCAGAACAGGTTTACTAACCGACAAACTATTTATCCGAAGGACCTCGAAATCCGACAAATAGAAACCTCTATCCTGTGGCTCCGGATGAAATCTCTCTTCTCAAGAGCACGGGGCTTCGAGGACGACCTGTCGCTTCTTCTAAAAACGTACATTTTTCCAGTTTCGGAACATGGAACCCATTGACTTAACAAAGTTTATGAATTACAATAAGTAAAACATATCTCAAAAACCCACCTTATGTGTAAACTAAGGGAGCAATCATCTTAAGTTATTCCTCCCCTTTGTGAAGGTGGTAAGGTTAGGCTGGCAATGACAGAGCGGCCCAAAGCATTTTAAGGCCAGCGGCTGCCTGATGATGTCATCTACCGTTCAAAAGTTTAGGGTCACTGAGACATTTCCTTGTCTTTGAAAAGAAGGCAAATTCTGTAACAAGAAATGGATCAGAAATCCAGCGCAGACGGGGTTAATGTTATAAATGACTATTGTAGCTGGAAACGGCTGATTTTTAATGGAATCTCATCATAGGCATACAGAGGCCCTTTATCACTCCCATCACTCCTGTGTTCCAATGGCCTTATCACTCCCATCCTCCTGTGTTCCGATGGCCTTTATCACTCCCATCACTCCTGTGTTTCCAATGGCCCTATCCACTCCCATCACTCCTGTGTCAATGGCCCTTTATCACTTCCCAATGTGGCCCTTTATTCACTCCCATTACTCTGTGTCCAATGGCCCTTATCACTCCATCACTCCTGTGTTCCAATGGCCCTTTATCACTCCCATCACTCCTGTGTTCCAATGGCCCTTTATCACTCCATCACTCCTGTGTTCCCAATTGGGGCCCTTTATCACTCCCATCACTCCCGATGTTCAATGGCCCTTTATCACTCCCATCACTCCTGAGTTTCAATGGCCCTTTATCACTCCCATCACTCCTGTGTTCCAATGGCACATTGTGTTCGTTGACCCAAGTTGAAGTTTAAAAGGCTAATGGATGGTAAGAAAACCCTTTTGCAATTATGTTACAGCCAGAAATGTCCTCAGTGACCCCAAACTTTCGACGTACAAGAAAAGGACGCGTCTTATTGATGCAATCTATTTATTGGTTTATTAATCTAGGCAATCAAGTCTACAAGTTGCTGACGTAATAATTCTCTCCTGTGAGGAGACGACTCCGATGTGATGGAATCTTCTATTTCTGGAGCTCTCGGGAATCACGGGGTTTTCATGCCAGCTTTGCTGATCATCTCAGCTAACATTGGCCAGATCTTCTTAATGGCCTTCATTCCCAAAGGATTGGGTGCCGGTTTCTGGTCCTTGGAGATTTGTCCAACGATCCACTCGAGGTAGAACTGAGTGGAGGTGTAAACTCCGGGTTTCTGCTTTCGGGCACAGCCGGAGCCCCAGCTGGTGACGCCGACCACCATGTAGAACTTGGCTTTTTGTCTTTTGCACATCAGAGGTCCTCCGCTGTCCCCCTGCGCGATTCCAAGTAAAGAAAGCGTTCCGTTATACAGACCGTCAGTAATGATCATTGTCTCAGCTGTTCCTCGACACCGATTTACGAAACAAGCAGTGTCCAGGATGCTGAAAACATTAACAATGTATCATCGCTGAGTAAAAAGGGGCCACGAATCGGCTTACCTGGCAACTGTCGATGCCTCCCTGTTCATACCCCGCGCACAGATTGTAGCCTCGCACACGTCCGTTATACCAGGTCGGGCGGTTGCAGCGCTCCGTGGGGATCAGATTCACAGGCGCTTCCTGGAGAACGTCCGCCGATTCCTCCGCTGGAGAGAAAAAAGATTTACCAAATGTATCGCTGGCCTCAGAAAACCCAAAGACAGGACCCCCTGCCCCGTCCCACCCCATGCTCCTTCCCCCACACTCATAATAGGGCCACTAGACATGTATATGTAAATATCTATAGCTAAAGCGGTGCTTACCTCCTTCCTTGACGACACCCCAGCCTGCGACGTAGCAGTCGTCCATTTTGCTCAGAATCGCTTGTTTGGTGGGGAGACAAGCCGGCTGAATATACTCATTAAACTCGATGGGTTTGTTTAATCTGAGTAAGGCGATGTCGTTGCTCTCGGATTTCGGGTTGTACTTCTCGTGTACGATCAGCTCCTTGATGGTCCCGATCTGAGTCTTTCCCCCGATGTCTGATAGTCGGTTGGCGCCAAACACGAGTCTCCAGGAATAATATTCACTGAATAAACCAAAGTACGTTCTGTTAGGGATCCGTGCGCTTCATTATTATATGACGTATCGTAAAACCAATAAGTTACTTACTTGCCAAAATTCTTAAAACAATGGGCGGCTGTCAGAACCCACAAAGGATTCAGGAGGACCCCTCCGCATAGATGATAATACTGCTGGTCGCTGAAGCCCTGGATACTAACTAACCAGGGCCAGTTACCGGGCTTCGCATCCTTCCCCCCGACCACGCGGGAGCCACGGAAATCCTCCGCTAGGGGTCTGTTTCCACAGACTGAAACACAAAGAAAAAGACATTTAAGAAAAGGGAGCTTTCTGGTTTAAAGTAAAATAACTAAAAAGGATGTATAAGTTATTGTAATCCATACATTATATACCAGGGGCATCCAACGTGCGGCCCTCCAGCTGCTGCGGAACTACATCTCCCATACTCCTCAGCCAGCCACTTAGCCGAAAGAGCTTTATGGGAGATGTAGTCGTGCAGCAGCTGGAGGGCCGCAGGTTGGACGCCCCTGTTATATACGTTAAAGAATAATGTAAGGTTTAAACTATGTGACAGTTATAGACAGGAATCTGTGGTACAAATGGGGGCAGTTGGGATAAACAGTTAATGATAACAGAATAAGTTTTTGAACTATAAAACCTCCATAAATTGTAATGTTAATGGTAAGGATCTCGGACGGATATTTTCTTTAACTCTTTTGATGCCAAATTCTCTGTAATAACAGATAAACTCACCTCCGTATCCAGAGCTCGGAGATATAGTGAAAATAATCCAAATAATGAAAGCGATGAGAAACAGCTTCATGCTCAGTCCTGGGCACTAAAACGCTGTTTGCTTCTGCAGCAGAACGTACAGAATGTGTAACGCTTTACGCACTATGACAGCATCAAGGCAGAAGCGCCTATGAGGTCACACCGAGGAAACTCAGCCGTTCACAGACATTACGAATCAATGCAAGAAAAATATATAATATATATAAATAGATACATTTAGATACATTTTAGAAGGGCCAACTTTGGCAGACTAAGGGAATCTATTGAACACATTGACCGGGATGGACACAGAAGACAAGAGGGATACCTTTAAGCGCAGGTTACAAGATCACACACGCATCTATGTATAGATTTTAGAAACAAACGCAAAAGACTTAAATTAAAACCAATGCGGCTTAAATTTGTATAATGTTATAATTGCTGCAAATTGTTAAAAAAGTTTAAATCTAGGACTGGAAGTGACCCTAAGCTATCTCACAGAGTAATGTGAAACGGCTTATGCCGCTAGCTTCTTATCCGCTGTTCTAAAATAGACTACTTTTTATTAATAACAATTAGTGTTTATTTTTCCGGAAGGATATATAAATTCCAAGCCGTCTTATCACATCCAAAAATCTTAACCTGCCGTTTGCAGTCTCTCACTTTCATTGGTTTTGCTCTGTGGGAAACTTAAAAAAAGTAAATACGAGAACATTTTCTTCCCTTCTTTCCCGTTTATTTCCACTCTTTTTTTGGTTCATCTACCTGTTATGCCTCATCATAAAAACAAAAATAAAGAATGAAGATAAATCCATTTATCTCACAGGCTGCCTGTTTGTAAAGAAATCCTGGTACTGGTACTGGTAGTGCCATAGTGGGGCCGGAAGAGTCGGCTTTTGGTGTGTGGGGGGGTGGACTGGCGTTTAAGTGTTCTCTTCCCTTGAAGAATTTGTTGGTTTCTCACTTTGGGGGCTGACAATCTGGCCCTCCTGCCAGCCTTTGGGCCTGAGAGGGAAGGAAGGGGGTCACACAGTCCCATAATCATACCTGGGAACTCTCCAGGTTCCTTCCAGAGACTCCGGGTGAAGCTCCGCTTCTCTGGGTCACCAAGGAGAAACTCTGTGTCGCAGGAGCGGCGTTGTGACCCCACTCCCTGCCTACTTCCACATTAAAAATGGCGCGTGTCCCGCTATGGCAATGCCCACTGACGTCAGCAGGACCACCAACAGTTGTTAGCGGGACCTCTCCTACTGGGACCTCATCAAGGGGAAGCTGCGTGTAGCCGCAGCTCAGATAGCCCCCAGTTATGCCTATAGGGGTAGTGTGGCCCTAGAAAGGGTAGATTGGGGAACTAGTCGTCTACTGTGGTCTTACATGACATCATCATCTCGTCTTCCTTCATTAACAACACAGAAGCATCTCTGGCTTTTGGGGAAAAATAATTGTGAAGGACCAATTGTTGTTTCAGGTTTGGAATCAAAGAATTACAATGTCTTGACTCACTGCAAAGTGCGTACCGCAGGGACTCAACTTCCAAAAATTCCTGCCCTGGGGTAAATATAAAATATATAAAAAATATATAGGCAGAGGCAGTCAAACTCTAGAGTGAGGAGAATGGATCTCGCCTTTAATTGCCCCCAATCTCAGCTCTGTGGAGGTCATAAAGCCCCTTACTTTAAAACCTAACAACCATAAAATAATGACATAGATTGGAAGAAAAACACACAACGTATACTCAGTTAAAATAAATACATTTAATGATCTTAACTTATATGTGTGTGCGATTATTATTATTAGTTATTGTTTTATATAGCGCCACCATATTCCGTAGCGCTATACAATGGGTAGACAAGTAGTACAAAGCATAACAATGGGTCCACACTAATGCCCATACACCGTCAATACATCATCCGTGAGTTTTCTCCTTTAATGCATTAAATCCCAAGAGCCCTTGTAGAAGGATCAGTTAATTTGTTACACGTAGGGTATGATATATCCTTATCTCGGTGATAGCGCGATCAGCGAAGCGACAATGGCTTATAGAGATAGGCGCATTGAGCCGGTGATTTATTTAGGAAGATCGGATTATATCACTCTTGGCTGTCTAACCGTCTTGGCAGAGAGAGGACATTTCTTCGGGATGACTGTGAGAGTCCGGGGGTTTCCCATTCATGCCGCGTTACAGCCACCCAAGCCGGCAGCTGCCCACTTGGCTGAGTGTCGGGCATCCACTAATAAGGAAAACGCCTTGTTCCAGCTGGCATTTCCTTATCAAACAGTCAGAGCTTTGTAAGTCGCGGACAGCTGCAATTGCAAGAATTGGCCGTATCTATATCATTTGGACTCGTGAAATCATTGAAGGGGCATGAGGCCGCTTCGTAAGATTTCCTGTTCGAATTAACAGCTGGGTCGCGCCGGCACGGCTTTCACAGAAAGGCAGAATTTGTTTTACACTTTTTCTTTAAAAAAAAAAAAAAAA
>VKOC01000004.1:1620045-1636210 GCA_009364415.1 Spea multiplicata | reverse complement strand
ATAAAGGGCCATTGGGACACAGGAGTGATGGGAGTAATAAAGGGCCTCTTTAGGCCTATGAAAATTCCGTTAAAATAGCCATTTACAACATTCGCCACATCTGCGTTTTTATTTCTGATCCATTTCATGTTATTTTAGCGGCCAGCATTAGCCTTTCTTAAAAAATAAAAACAAAACACCAAACAAGGACGTTTATAAGTGAACCCAAACTTTTGAATGGTTGTGTATGTAATATATACAATGATAAAGGGAGTCTATTGAAATGTATTCAATGCTGGCCTCCGTTATTGTATACAGAATATTTATTTTGCAGTGATACATTCCCGATTTAAGTCCTCCTGAGGATTAATCCCAGACTTTTAATGCCTGTATATTTTAGGAGGCCTGATATGGAGGGAGTGCTGTCCCTCTGGGAGATGGTCCGGCTTGTCAACATGTTCATCGTCTTCCGATTCCTGAGGATTATCCCAAATATGAAGGCATGTATCAGAGAGCCTTGGTGGCTTTCTTATTAGTTATTTTTTGTTTTTATTTTATATATGAGTTCTGTAAATAAACAACTTTTTTCTTTTAGGTCATGGCTCTGGTGGCCGGCACGCTGCTGGACCTAGTGAAAAATTTACGGGCGTTTGCCGGAATTTTGGTGGTAAAGCAATAAAATGTGTCATGTTGGTTTAGAACTGTTAGAAATGGTAATTTCCGCAGGATAATTCTGAGAAGGGCTATCTGAAGATGATGGTCCCGGATCCACCATGAGCGGGACCTAGCTGATCTTAGGATAACAGCTGTGGACCATTGACTCCTGTCCTCCTGATGAAGATAATTGGAGTTATGTTGTAACATATGGTTGGTGGTCGTAGTTGCCAATCAGTGCGGTGGCTGCTAATGACCAGTGTGGTTAAACTCAACCCGGCCATAAAGCCCCATCGGTTTTAAGTCTAGGGTTCATCTGAGGTTTTGGTTCTTGGATTGTTACGGAGTGCGGTCCGGCGGACCCTTACTTGATGAGCAGATCGTATTGTGTATAAACCCCAAGAATCACCGTTCTCTCCCTCCGCAGGTTGTGTATTATGTCTTTGCGATAATCGGCATAGACCTTTTCCGAGGTGTGTTACCGACTCCAGGGAACTCGAGGTGAGTATTCTACATTTCATCGTCTGCTCTTCTTGGCGGCTCGTCGTCGGTCGTGGCCGGTGGTTCTAACTGAGCGTCTCAATTCTGTCTTCAGTATTCCCACCAACAGAACCCAACGTAACGAGACTCTCCAGTGCGGAACCTTCGAGCAACTGGAATACTGGCCAAACAACTTTGATGATTTTGCCGTAAGTACTACGTTCTTGAGTTGCTCTGTTAGGGCGCCGGGCAGCCTTTTTGTTTTTTATTTTACGTTTTTATATCTGTTTCAGGCTGCTCTCGTGACCCTGTGGGATGTTATGGTGGTGAATAACTGGCAGGTCTTTCTAGATGCCTTCTCCAGATACACAACACCGTAAGTGTTCTATCTTCACAGAAACGTAAACGTTATTATAGGGCAGGGGCGTCCAACCTGCGGCCCTCCAGCTGCTGCAGGACTACATCTCCCATAATGCTCTTTCAGTTAACGGGCTGTCTGAGGAGTATGGGAGATGTAGTCCTGCAGCAGCTTGGAGAGCCGGAGGTTGGACAACCCTGTTATAGGGAGTTATTGCGTTAAGAGAATTAAATGGGGATGTAGTTTGTTCATCACTAAACCGATAAGTTGGGGGGGTTCGGGTAGCTATGTTGACATGCGATGATGGGTTGCAGGGGTTAGAATATGCCGGTGCACCCTGAAGATAAAATGAGGAGGTGACATCTACGTTAATATGCCTCGCGTAACAACTCTTGAGTGGCAAGCACCTTTTACGTATGTGAATTGGATAGGGTTGCCCATGTCTTGCGGTATCACCGCTGAATTTGTATCCCCCTTGTTTACTTGCAGGTGGTCGAAGCTTTACTTTGTGTCGTGGTGGTTGGTTTCCTGCGTAATTTGGGTCAATCTGTTTGTTGCTCTGATTTTAGAGGTAAGACGGTGCCGTCGCGTATGATATAGCTTATAGATTTAACTCGTGTGTTTGGTTTCCTAGCGAAAAGCCTTCTTTTGTCTAAGCGGGATTCTAGTTATTTATTATTTTTCAGAATCCCACCAAACACGTCTGTGTGCCTGACCGTAATGTCCAATTTAAAATAAAAAATGGATTTGCCTTTTTTAATTTTAAATATATATATATATATATATATATATATATATATATTTTTTTTTTTTTTTTTGTACCCGTTCAGAATTTTATTCACAAATGGGATCGTAGTAACCGACCCGAGCAAGTGGAGTATCACATGACGGTCCAGCTCATGTTCAGGTGAGACGTCTCCGTACGTAGGGTTGGGTCAACGTTCTTAAAAACGTCATTATTCAAATTCCAGTAAATAAACACATTTAACCCCTTGTTCTCTAGCCCATGTTATAACATCTTTGTCTTGATGTGTCAGGCAGGTTGGCCAAATGAGTCTGATGCGTACTAGATTTTTTTTTTTTTATATATATATATATATATTTGGTTAATTCCTTCAGTCATCATTTTGTTCTTTTAAATGTTCCAATTTAATCATTTTTTCCTAATCATGCTTCTAGGGAGGATTTGGAAGAGCCAACAGATGAAGAACTTCTGGACAGACTGCATCATCACCCTCACCTCCATCTCTCTAGATGACGACCATAAGGCTCATATACTCTTGTAACATACAATTTTTGGACAAGACTCTAAACTTGGGGCACAATCACTTTAAGCTGCCAAGCCAAATCCGCTGCTGGAAGTCTGGCCGATGTCCTGCATAAAGATGGAGGACGGTGGACAACGTGTCTCTCTTGCTCCGTTAAATGTCTTGCCTAACCGTTGGGGTGGCGGGGCTACGGACGCATAGGTCTTACTCAGTGAAGATATTGTATTGTTTGCCATGCTGTTGCTTGGATCTCACTTCTTGCCTTAACTATTTTAAAGGGGGTGAAATATTTTATTATTTTGACTCTTATGGACATATAGGTGAGTGTTTGTTTTTCTTTTATTGTATTTTTTTTTGTTTGGTGGGAAAAAATGCTGGAGAAATATGGTTAGAGAAAAAAAAAATTCATCTCGTATAGAGGTTTTCATTATTTTGTCCCCCCTGTATATTTTTAAATATATTTTAATGCTTTTTGGGGGGGGTGGAAAGGGTATTACAAAAAAGTGTCCATAATGCTCTTTTTTCCTAGGGTTTTTATATGGCATATAGTGGCTGTATTTACCCCTTTAGCAAAACTCTAAGGGTAGTTTTGAAGCACTTTAAATCTCCTTTTTTATTTTTTAGCACTATTACCCCACATTTTATGAGTGTCAAGTTAACTAATAAAAATAAATGTCAATTCTATTAATAAAGTGGTGTTTTTTTGTATACTTTTAACTCGGGCCTATTTATAGATGGGATGGTGATGTTTTTTAGGAAAATCGCAGTAAGTGGGGGAGAGCCAAGACCCTAGGCTTCTCTTCTCCATATCCGTCCCGAGCCCTAGGTGGCTGCTTAGGTCTGTCTGTACGAGGACCCCTTACCTTTTAGCGATTGCACACTGCTGATGAAGGGGGGTAATCCTAATACTTAGAAACTCCCTTTCCTAAAACCACTTTTTGGTAGCTTTTATGTCTCTTAAATCATTGCTCGGCTCAAGGGTGGGTATGTATGTTTGCATGGTGTTTACCCCTTATGTAGCAGGAAATTCTGATTGATAATGTGTTATTCGTCAACTAATATTAAAGTGTTTTTTTTTTTTTTTTTTTTTTTTGTTGCACTATATTTAAATATATTTTCAAAATAAATTAACACAAATGATTTTTTTTTTTGTGATTTACTTGATCAATGCTTACTTGCAGCATGGTGGGATTACAGTACCAGGAAAGGAATAATTTTATCTTTTAAGAAAGGGATGTGTCATTAGTCTGTAAATGTTTGTTTGTTTTATTATGTATATTTTGAGTTAAACCAGAACATTTTAAAGCCGTCATCTTGATTTCCGCCAGCAGGGGGCAGTATGTAATACCCTAATCAAGCATTGCTTGAAGCCTCTCTTTTTGATCTACACCCCTCTTCATCTTTCCGAGTAGGTTCTGTATCTCGGTGTACCTGCGCAGCTTTTATCCTCGCTCCCCAAATTTTATTCCAGATATTTTTTGCTTTTTTTACAAATTTTTTTTTTTATTTATCATAGTAATTCTTTTAAAAGTAATGAGCTCTTTTAATGCAACGGATTTTACTGGTATATTTATAGCCATTAAGTTTTTTTTATTTAGGTCTTTTGCACTTGGAAGGGTTAAATGTATATCTGTCCAGCAGGACCCACATCGTCTGTTCTTCAAAGAGTTAACCCCAATTGTCATGCTCACTTGCACTTGAAGGGTTAAACCTTTTGTTCCCTGGTGCGCGTGACATCCTCTAAGCCCCCAAAGAGTTAAATCTGGTGCTTCCCAGTCAAAACCCCATGCTGTGGCAGTTGAAGGGTGAAATCTATTGTTGTCCATTGGGCCGGCATCTAGATCACAAAGGGTTAAACCTATTATTCATATCTTACACGCTCTGGCCCCTGGTGTCGAATCCGTGGCTGATGGTGGCCAATAGACTCTGACCCTAAAGGGATTAACTCCTTTGCTGCCTAGCTTTGCTCACGTGCCCTGGCATCTCAATGGGTTAAACCTCCTGGATCCTCTTGTATAGGGCTGTATATGGACACCTGTCAGGTAAGGCTTACCTGGGCTATTCAGCAGAAGCCTTTCTCTCTTCACCTGCCGTCTGGGATGAGTGTATACAGCTGCCGGGGCAGGTAAACAGCGTAACCTTACTGCCTGTCATTCCTTTATCGGCATAAAGGTCGTTGCACTCACCCACCTGTCCCACTCGCTTCCGTTTTTCCATCGAAATCTACGCTGAATGAATGCGATTCGCCCCAGGAAATTGCCCGTTATTAAATTCATTTGGCAAACGCACCTTCAGGGTGGTAACCGTTGTTTTACGATAAACATTTGCTTACGGTGCTCTTTAGTACAATGTATAGGTCATTCGGTAAGCATTGTTTAGGTGACAGCCCCTTTTTTATGGTCACCATATCCAAATATAAATATATGACATATATATATATATATATATATATAATATACCATTTTTAATAATGGTTATAATTGCTAGGCCTGTGGCAATCGTACATTCTAAGCCGGAAAAGAGACTGTCCCTCCTGTCAAGGGGCACTTGGGAGGTATGACTTCTATTTAACCATTACCGATTCTTTATGCGTAGGCAGCGAGTCCGCGGAGCCTTTCCCGGCCGACCTGTTAAACCCCCAATAAAGCGGAGTCTCGGGTTACTCTAAAACCCAAGTATTCGGTTTCTGGCGTTCCAGGTAATTGATGGTTTTCCCGTGAAAAGCCAGGAACAATCGCCTGCCCGAAGGAAAGCAAGCGCCCTCTATCACAAAGCATTAAGGTGTTCAGAGCACGTGACGCGACGTCTCGGATCAAAGTGGCCAACAGAAGGGCGAGACGGGGAGCAGATTGTCCTTTAAACTTTTTTCCGCCTGGAGCAGGGAGCGGCCTTTCTGCTCGTCACATCGGGTTACAGAAAATATGAAAAGGCAGAGCGCTTTGTGTAACTCAATCAAAGCTGCTGGCGACCTCGGCAGAACCGGCACCTGCCTCCTTTCACCTGTTTAAAAGCATGACTGATGGAGCCGCGAAGAGAGATAGCACCTAGTTAATGGGTAACCTCTCCGGCGAGACCTCTACAAGCAGCTGCTCCTCAGCTGATGCTCTTAGGACTGAGAGTGTCCACTCTTAACACGTCCTTGGCTGCCGTTGGCCTTAAAGATCTAGAATTCTGCGAATGAATGACATCTGATTCAGGCGTTGAGGCTCATTCTTGGCTCAAGTGGAAAATTAACTAAAACGAGAACGCACGCATTGTTTCATTCTTGTACATGCGTAGAACGTGTCCGCATCCCGCCGTCAGTGAATAGATTCAAAGCGGTCCTTAAAAAACGGGATGTTTCGTGGTCGCGTATTCACTAATCACCAAAACACGCGCAGCTCTCGTAACGAGTGTCGTTTTTATTACTAGTATCAGATTTAAAATGTTTTCAAGAATATTTTGCTGGGTTTTTTTTTTAAAGCAGTTCTAGTTTTTTCACAATGTAATGTTTTCGGGCAGCTGCACATTAACCATTTGTATTGAGTTTTTGCTCTGTCTGAGGGAAACAATAGAATGACTTGGTCTTAATCACCCAGATTACCACTAATGAAAGCCATAAAGCATCAGCACAGTGTGGTGTCTGGGCAGGAAAAGTCACCCAAAATACCAATATTTAATGGAACAAAATTAGATAAAACAGGTTTTTGTCACCAACAGACATTACTGTATACAGCGCTGGGGGTTATATTACTGTATACAGCGCTGGGGGGTTATATTACTGTATACAGCGCTGGGGGTATATTACTGTATACAGCGCTGGGGGTATATTACTGTATACAGCGCTGGGGTTTATATTACTGTATACAGCGCGTGTGGGTTATTTATTACTGCTATACAGCGCTGCTTGGGTTATATTACTTTATACAGCGCTGCGGGGTTATTACTGTATAAAGCTCTTGGTGGCTTATTAACTGTAATACATCGCTGGGGGCGTTATATTACTGTATACGAGCGCTGGGGTATTACTGTATTAAAGCTCTGGGGGGTTATTACGTATAGCCAGCGCTGGGGGGGGTTATTAACTGTATACAGCGCTGGGGGGGTACAGCTGAGGAAACAGTAGCATGATAAGTATGTTGAATAAACACGTTAGAAGTTGGGTATAACCTGAAATGGCCTGAAATGTGTTAAATCATATAACGCGATCACACGGGTGGATATTCCGGGGCCCCTTTGATTTTAGTTGAATAGAAATCACGTCGGTTATCTTGCACTCGATGTTCCGATCGAATTTCTGCAAACACTTTTTGAAATGTCTCGTGACGGCCGTTCTGTTTGGTTAGTAACGACGTGAAATGGTTACGGACGCCCCGATTCCGAGTTCAAATGCTACTTTTTTTTCACTTTTTTATTTGTTTAACATTTAGTGTTTTGGATAAAAGACGTCCTACTTCAAAAACCTCTTTGTGTTACAATGTAGAGAGGCGCCAAGATCTACAGGACGGGTCTCGGGTGACGTTACAGGTGCCACCGAGCTTTTAACGGGGCGACCCAGAAAACGCGGGTCCCAATCGACGGTGGGCATTGAGTAAATAAATGCTCTTACTGAAGAAAAAATAAAAAATAAGCAGCTCTTAATAATATCAATCAGTTAAAAAATATAAAATAATGCAAAAAATACATCAGATGATTAGGAGGCTCTGGTATTATATTTTAACTGCGATATTTAAGGTTCTCTGCCATGCCAAGACTCCTAAAATAAAGTTTTTTTTTATAAAAAAATACTCCTGAAACTCCAAAACTTTTTGTTGGAGTAAAAAACTCACCTGCGTTAACTGCCCCTTGCCACCAGGTGTCAGTAGAGGGCCTACCTGGGGCTCTTCTTGTTATCTGCAGACATAGAGGGGCAGAAGCGCATTCCTTAAAGGTAAAAAAGCTCTTTTTTACACCTTCTCACAGAGTTAATTTGCAAGTTATTATTATTATTATTTATTGTTTTATATAGCGCCACCCAATTCCGTAGCGCCGTACAATGTTGATGATTGGTTGCCCCCCCAGTTAGATACCCCATAAGGTATGAGAGCTGATTACGCTCCTTCCCAGTGGCATGGTGTGGTATTTGCCCCTGCCCATTTAATGCCCCACCACCATGGAGTAGGGGTCGGAAGTCCCCCATATGTGGGGAATTCCAAGACATGAGTACAAAGAGACGAGGCTGGCGTTGAGTTAAATAGTCTACGGTTATGTTGTTTGTGCCAAAACATTTTTGGTTAAAATGTTACATTATTATGTTAGATTAATGAAGTATTTCGGGTTACCTGCAGGAGCTGCATCCACTTTCTTCTTTAACTATAGACAGGGCATATTATGGGGGTCTAAGCTGCGTACCCCTCAAAGACCTCCCTTTGGCGGCCTCAACCGCACAGTATCAACAACCATCAAAAAACCCATAAATAACTGGCCGCAAAAAAAGTCACAATTTCATACAATATTAAAAAAAATGGAGATCCCATAATGCACTGACCTCGCCTGCCATCTCCCACCCTTTGACCTCGGTGGTGGTCGCCACATTGAGCTGCCATCAAGAGAGGATCTCGGGCAACTGACCAAGACCTCTTCCGGCTTCCGAGAACCTTCCTTCTCGTCTGGCACAAAATGTCGGAGACCTGACCACGCCGTCAATGTCCGCCTGTCCAGAAGCCAATGCCTCCATCCCTTCTGGGGGGGTTTCATTCCCGTGTTTGCCCTCATGTCCTATCGGGAACTTCCCCAGAATTGCTGTTTATTCATTTGTCCAAATGGGTTCTATCTTATATAATTCCCTTTTTAATGTAATAAATAATAATCCGATGTATTCTTCTCCTGTAGCAAAACACCTTGGCCTGTGTTAATCTTATTGACAAATTGAATGTTTTAATGTCATTGTTTATTGTCACTGCCCTCCTATCGTAACAGCGCCACGGAATCTGCCGGAGCTCTATAAATAAATGTGATTTGTACACGACCCACGGCAACATCCAATAAACCCCTCGGTTACATCATGGCCGGCCCGTAACACTTCTTTGTGATCTCAATTTGAGGAAACATTTCGGCATGAAGTATTTTCCCACAGCGTCGAGACAATATCTTTCCCCTTTGCCAGAAGAAGGCATTCACGCGGATCTGTCGCTTCTTGAAGTTTCAAGGTGTGCATCTGGGAAAAAAAATAGTCTGGCCAGCTTCGGCCAGGGACTTTCTGCTGATGGTCATCGAGTGAAGCCGTTCATGAGAAGCCTTAGAGCGCAGGATAGTCCTTGTTGACCTAACCGCCCGGCTTTCCATAATGTACCTAGAGTTGGAATGGAGTAACCCCAAATATTGCCTCTTGCCCCCTGACAATAAGACAGTCACCCAAGACCAAGACACCTCCATATTATTCCCCTAATAGCTCACGATGAAGACTCTACCGCGGTGACTCATGGTGGCAACCAAAATGGTTCCATTAATGGTCCATAATGGAAAGCAGCCCAAAAAATTGTCAATGATGACCCCATTGTTTTTAAAAAGAGGTTTTTAAGATATCTACTGATTAATGCCATGTTCTTATAGGTTTAACTTATATATCTAAGATGAATTATAAATTTATATTCTTGGCATTTTGCCTCCTGGTTTCTCCTAAAAAATCTTTCCTGTTTTATATTAAAAAGAACAGTTTTGCTTTTCTGCAATTATTTTTGGGGGTTAATGCTTTTTTACTCTAAAGAAATATAAAGATCCTTTCATTATTAATTAATAATCAATGCATTCTTTCCTATAGCTATACTTTTTTTGTCTTTTTTACCCCTTTTTTCTTTTTTATGATGAATGCCGTCTTCATGGATCTTTTTCACCCACCTTTTTACGGATTATGTTTTTGACTTTCTCTATTTGCTTGCTTGTTGTTTGACGATATGCAGCGTTCTATTTATTTTTTTATTATGTAGGAGATTTATGAACCGGTTAGTATCCAGCCGGCCGGCAAGCATTCTGAACAGAAGTTTACGTTCGTAAAAATAGAACTTGGCAGCGCCACGGCAGGAGCTGCCGTCTGAACGTTTGCCAGGAATCTTCATTCTTCCATCAAACACAATAGATTTCACCTCTGTTACCAGATATAATGCGTATTGTCTATGAAGCTCAGGCAGGAGAGGGGTTGCAAGGGGGTAACTTCAGCGCCTGGTTAGATGGTCGGTCCAGGCCTAGCTAACCCTAGTGGTTAATGGCCACCTTGCAACATCCCAGGTACCGTAATGGCTAAATATCAATTAAAAAGGATCAGAGAATATTAGAGAGATCATCGGCTCTTTTATAGGGCCTTAAAATCATCATGCGTGGATGGGCAATTGTCAAAAAAAGTCTGTTCGCTTCATTTAACCCCTTAAGGACAATGGGCGGTCCCTAAACCCAATAAAAACAATGCATTTTGAGGCCGTACATGTACGGGCTTTGTCATTAAGGGGTTAATACTATTTGGTGAAAAAGGCTATTCTCAGTGGTCTCCAAAATAATAAAAATATCATATGAGTTAGTGCTTGGGACAAGATAACCCATGACTTAAGTCCTTGCCACAGATTGCTTCCTCAAGAACGTTGGAGAATATAATTGGCGGAAACACTTTTATTAATTGGATAAGAAATCGGTAAGAAATGTAGGGGACTTGTTCCGCGGGGGCGAGCTTGTCCCGTTTCCAAAATTCCAAATGCGGTATCTCGACATTGAAGAATTATTTTGCTAAATGCAGTGACGCCATCGCTTGTCCACCCAACGCCACCAAGCAGAGGACTTCCCCATGTCAGCATGGACCATGTTATACAGAGCGACTTCCTAATGTCTATGCCAGACTTGGTACGTTTCACTAAATTCAACAATATCTTCTTGAAACGGAAATCAGACCTCGATATCACTCACAACGGAGTCAGGCGTCAGAGGACAGCAAAAGTCCCTTCACTTAGATCTGAGTTGCTTCAAGAGTGGCCTTCAAAACCAGTGATCTGAATAAGTCCTAGCGTCTCAAGGTGACCCTTAATATCTGGTGTATGCTTAACGTCCGCTCACGTGATTTCGGAATGTATATTGACTCAGCTTGTCACCTTTTACTCATGAAATAAGACGCATTTCCAACAGCATCACGGGAGTTTAGGCAAACTGTAATATCTGTCTTTTTAGCTTAAGTCAGGGAGACGGAGACAACGTAGTCCTCGCCGTTTGAGAAAAATGTGTAAGTAAAATCTGTATTATTTCATTTAAATGGGATGTATATAAGTCTGTATTATATTATTATTATCTATTTAAGATAATATGCTAATTCATGTTTATATGGGTTGCTACTTTTTTAAGATTGACAAAACGTAAAAATATTAGCACAATAATACAATAAAGGATGGCAATTTAAATTAATTGCACAAGTTATTTGATGGGGTTTTTTTTGGAAGGACTTCTCTTAAGTCTACCAGGATCCAAAGTCGCTGTCTTTCACTCCATTGATCCAAATAGGTGATCGGAACTTGGAATCCTGGTGGGGATTTTAAATGTTTCAAAGTTACATATAATTCCACAACCAACATTGTGTGTCCTTGACCAATCTCAAGGACAGCCCAAGGGAAATCCAAGCTGCTTCTAGGACCTTTTCCACCCAATACTCTGTAGAGTCCTTGGCGTTGCTGAGGTCCTGTGAGGGATGAAGATCCTGAAACCAAACCTTCTTGGGTACCTGAGACGTTCAAAGAACTTTCCAGGGACGGGATAGCGTTCTTGCGAGATCATGAAACACAGTATCAGTTGAAGCTGAATAAGGGATTAAACTAACTCTGATAGGCTCAACCAGGAATAAAAACATATTAATAAGGGTTAAAAATGTCTTTTATTGAAATGACCTTGGTCAGAAACTGGGGAAATTATTAAATATCATTAAATCAGAATATTAATAGAATTTGCTGCTGATAACCTGAGATTCGGGGACGTATTCTGAGTTATTGAATTTAAATTTCATCTTTTTTAAAAAAATCCATCTCCTATGGCTGGGGTTTCATATAATTATATATTTAGAGGGTTTGGTCATTGAAATGGCATTAGGTCACTGCTTTTCGCTTTTTAATTGTCATTTTCTCAATGATTCTTTTTTTCCTTTTCTCTGCTAAAATGATTTATGCTAATATTATATGTTCTATATTCATCATATACAGCGAAACGATAGGAGAGGTGGATCTTGTTAATTGAGTACAAAGTTGGCCGTTTCAGCTACGTCATTTAGCTTAAAGCAAACATCATGTAACGTTAACCAAACAATGATAAAATTATGCTTTTCTCTCTTTTTTTTCCTTTTAGCTCACAAATGCTGATATTTTGTGTTAGGAAATCTGGCTTCGACCTTGCTTAACCTCCACAAACAAGCGTGTGATGACGGTTATCAAAAACAAAAAACAAAAATTTGGAATTTCTCATTTTCAGATCCCACAATCTCCAATCTTGGGGAAAATTATCAAAAATAAGAACTTTTAGAAGATTATATCTTATTTGCCTTTGTTTTTAAGACTCTTGAACAAATATCCACATGATTTGGAATTCCTAATTTCTCTGAATTCATTCTACAAAAGTGAAAAAGTCTGAAATTTTAGAAGATAGGATAAAACCCCAAAAATGGATTTCTAGAAGATTCTATGTTTTTTTCTTCTTCACTTCTTTTTAAAGGCTTTTTAAGCAATATTCCAATAATTTGAGATTAGAGGACTATAAAGCACCATCAGACGGGGTCACTTTGCTTCCCCCCCCCATCTTTCTCATCTCTGATATCTAATTGACGTCGGAATATGGAATCTACCATCTTGATGTTCCTCCTTGTTATTATTATTTTATCCAGATTCCTGTTATGGTCCTGTCTCAGCACTTACATAGACTACAAGTTAGCAAAGAGATTTCCAGACAAACTTAAGAATGACTGATGGGGTTTTTTTAAGAAAAAAAAAACTTCTAATATCTCAGTAAGCCTCATCTGTCATCAATCTGCAAATAAAAGGAGACAAAATTGGGTTTGCTCCTCAAAACAATAAAAGAACGTCCAGACAAAAAAAATAATAATAAATTGCTCTTCAACTAGAACGGGCTCGTCCGAAGATGGAGTCAAAGTCTTCCAGAAGGTCTTCTAACCTCTTCTTCATGACCTGGATTGACCTAGACCGTGTTTAAGGAAACCTATGCCAGCGATTGCCTCTTATCAATGATTATTTGAGAGTTTGTACCTTTAGCCATGGAAAAAAAGATGAAACAAAAAGAACCAAGGTGTTACCTTCATAAGTGGAATTAGAGTGCAAGCATTCAAGACAATTTTGGTCTCTTCTTCTTCTTCACGCTTAATGTCTACTTGGCCGATAAAGGCATCATCTTGACCTTTTTTCCCTAAATAATTGGATATGTGAAATAACATTGTAGCAAAATATATCGGTGGTTACAGAGTATGAGTGAAGGAGAGAGTGACCTCCATAGAGAGAAGAGGTAGCAACGCTTTGTCCTCGTTCAAGGACGCGAGTCAAGGTGAACACGAAAGTGGAGTATGATTCACAAATACTAAACCTATGGTTTCCATATATAGCATAAGATATATAACCCTTGCCCTAGTATTAACCCTTACCTGCATGTTCCTAAGCCTCAGTTTTAACCTCCTGCCCCCCCCCAGCCCCAATTTACGGCCCCTACACCCTACAGAATGATCCTCATCTGATAATATCCCATTTATTATATAGTTCTTTTCTCTATAAGTGACATTCTTATAATTTAAAATGTCATTGGCAGGCCACTTTCTTAGTGTCCCCCCCCAAGTCTGATTACTGTATATTACCGGTTCATTCCTTTTTAAATACAATTATTGCTTTATTATACTTATTGTCAAACCCAAAATCAAATTATTGTCAAACTAGAATGATGGGGCACCGCGGTTTGTCCCGTCCAACTAAACTATCACAGCTAACATAATGGAATAATAACTCAACGAGGAGGAATAATCAGAGATCCTGAGATGTATGATACATGTATAATGTGTGCTTAAATTATCTAGATTTAGTACAATTTATTAAACTGTAAAATGTAAACTTGTTTACATTTTGTTTCGTTCTGTGGCCAACAATGGGGGTCATTGGTTGGTAAAATCCCTGGAATCTTCTGGTGGGACCCACGGAATCCTCAGCACCCAAAATTCCATGTGACAGATTTGGACCTAAAAAGGTTTAATCATTTTAATTTCTAAATTTGAAATTGTAGGGGAATTTTTATTTCAATCTTTTTATTGAAACATAAGCAAGAGATAAAGCTATATATATATATATATATATATACCGTATATATGTCATCAATAAGACAAGCAGATGATGAAGTTGTCCACACCAAGAGTCCACAATTTCTCCGGGATTATGAATTTAAGTGGACAAAGCGATCATTTTCAGCTATTTATCCAATATTGCCTTTTTTCTCCCAGTTTTTAAAGGGTGTATGGCTATTTAAATTGGATCATTATTAGGGGCCGGGACCAAAGGGTATATATATATGCAGTATATATATCACATGCTGGTGGTTTGAATGGTTGGGTATCCTCTGCCGCTCGCTGGGTTATTCTGGAACGTTAGTGGAACTGGTTGCGCGTTTAATAATCTCCGAGGTGTGTGTTTATTTTGTACATCTCCCAGAATCCGCATTGCACAGTAGCTGAGAGCTGACAAAAGCTATTCATTCCTGTCCGGGGTGGGGTGCGGGGGGCCGCAGAGGCAGCGGGATTTGGCTGCCCTCGAAGTCTCCGCGTATTGCAGAGCGTTTCCGTCTCTCTTTCATCTCTCTCGGTGAAAACGATTCCGGTGGAATTCTAAACAACGCTGTTGCTTTCTGGTGTAATCTTCCATTTGATGTTTGTTGAGCAGAAGGGTCCATTTCACTTTCTGTAAGGGCTTCTGATTGTGCGACACGCTTGCACTCATTTCCATTGGGTAATTTCCATCTGATTGTACCACCTGTGCTCAAGGAGGATCGCATTCTCCTGAGTCTTTATGTAAATAACACACAATCTGTTTTTTCTTCCGGTTGTTGAAGCCACAGATCACTGTCCCTGACCGTCCTTCTAAAGAAGAATGCATTTGAAATTAAATTACTTTAATATGTATTCTTTAAAAAAATAAATACTGACCTCAGGGAGAAGCTGCAGCTTCAGCGCTGTAGCTCCCCTCCTTCTCCTTGGTCCGACAATGCTCACCACTGATTGTCTTTTTGAAGCAGCCAATCAGAGGCAGGGAGGTGCTCCCCTTAAGATCAATAGGTGGGCTTTCTGTGTGTGTGCTCATGGGGGTCTCACTAGACCCCCCGCAGCATTCGCAGAGCCAGTGCTGAAGTTTGTGCGCATCACTCGCAAGGAGCACATCTCCTGCATGGAAAATAGATGGGGGGGGGGTAAATGTACATGGGGGGGGGTTGTAGAATCCCCCCCCTATGCATTCGTAAGGGAGCACCACTTACATTTAAAGGGACCACGCAGCTATTATATGTATTTAAGTGGAGCGTCCCTTCGACCTCAGTAAATATCCTTGACCAGTGAACGTCAGAGTCTTCGACTGACATAAAGCACATATGGAATTATGATGTCATAGCTTTTGGTATAACATAAATAAATGACCCATAATTCTGCATGAACTCCGCGAGCAGACAGCCTGCCGGTTACACACCCTGATAAGAAAACTGATTAAAGCAGATCTCTCGCAAACATCCTCCGCTGATAGCTTTCTATCTCTTCCCAAGCAGGTGTTTTCTGCCATCGGGGCAGCTGCACAAACAGCAAACACCATTTCCCTATCTCCCAAAGTGATTTTCCCGGCGAGCTCCATATGGTAATTGGATTGCAGAGGAGAATGTAGAGCAATTGGAAACTAATTGACATTCTCTAAAAACCAATAAAAGGACTGAGGCCATAGTGATAAAATGCGCAGGTGACGAGACGTGAGATTAGCCCCGAAGTTACATATCACGGCATTTTAGTGGATTTTACAACCACTGTTTGAACAGGCTGGCTGAGCATTCTGGTAGCCATTGTCAGCTGGAGTATCAGACCTTTCGAGATGGAACGCTCATGAATTCAGCTTTTAGAACAACTAAATTAATTAAGTTTGTGTTTTTTAACCGTTTTTAATTATTTTGAGATATTTTCATAAAGATAAAGTAGTGAACTCTTAATTGAAGCAGAGATGGCAGAGATGGCAGTCGTGGCAGAACCAGTATGACCTTATCAGTTTCCTGCCCTGAAGTTCCCTCCGATCTCCTCGACTCGCCCCAAACACATACACACACACACACATAAACACACACACATAAACACATACGCAACCATATACACACACAAACACATACATACATACACACACCAACACATACATAACCATATACATATACACACACATAC
>VKOC01000004.1:1601056-1612896 GCA_009364415.1 Spea multiplicata | reverse complement strand
TTTTAAATATATCAAACACAAAATATATTAAATGCTTCTGTGATTAATGTTTTAATTTTGGGGCAAAGACATTTTGAGAACATAATTCTGACTGAAATAGCAATATCACAGATTCTCCTAAATGCTATTTACTAAACATCAATATTGTTGCGTTATAGCACTGAAGCATAAAAACACAAATTCTGTCTCACAAACTGTCTATTTCGGCATGTGCAGAATAAATGTTTAGATTAGATTTCATTCCCCAAAGTCCTTTAAGGATATATATTTTTATGAAATAGAGGACACCTACATAGTTGGTGAAAGGCTATACCTGCTTATTTCCCTTTTGTTTGTTATTAAAAATAAACACGTTGAGGCATGCAATATTCTTACAGTTCCAAGTTCAGCGTGACCTGCTCTGGGACTACAATTTTACTAAATGGATCATTGCTTCTCATGAATCTTGCTGTGTTGTATTGCATCGATTGTAATCAAAGCACAATCACTTAACTATACTCTTAAAAAAAACAAAAAAACAACCAAAACACTATATTAATACATTGAAAGCAGTTATTAAAAGACAAATCCATGTGCCATGGATGTAGTTCTGAAACCTTTGTGACAAATAGAATTTTTATAAGGCACAACTCTTTAGGAGCTTTTTTTAATTATAGGGTTAATTTAATTTCAATTTTCAGATTCTTGAACTTAAGCTACAAAGCGCCTTTCTATGTAAGATTCCATGTTTAAATAAAAAGACTTCAAGGTTTGTTTGGAAAGAAAAAAATAAGGATATATCCCTACCTCTCTCTTAAAACTTAAAATATGAGAGAGGGAGAAAGCCACAGCAGAGGAGATCACCTTAGGGGGGAGCTTTATTTTTCTTTTAGACCAATATGAAGAACATTGGAAAAAACCCATTGGCTTTTATTGACTTATAAAACCTTTCAGATACGCTTTATTAAGGCCCAAGGGACAAAATAAAAGCACATAGATTAATTCAATATAGGGATGGGTGTTTTTTTTTGTAGAGGCTAGAAAATAAAAATCCTTGGTGGCAATAGATCAATATCTGATAAGACATTTATAAAATCTAGCCAGTGAAGAACATTCAAATTAAGAGTTCCGTTATACTTTATCTAATGTGTTTTCTTTTACAATAAAACAAAGAAATAAATCAGTCTTACCAACAATATGGGTATAGGGCTAGCGGTAGCAAACGGGTATACCTCAGTCAATGAAATTACATTCTTAATTTGCGAATCTCAGTGTTTGGTAAAAATAAAAGGAACAAGCTAGGGATATAACATACTGCCGGTATGAACACAGAGCAGAAGTCTCTGGTACAAAGACATACAGGATTTGTTTTAAATCCCGTCACACAATCCTATCTGGACCTCATTACCACTGACAAGGTAAAGTGTGCCGGTATGGGCATGTAAACGCCTATAAGTGAAACCGCATGTACCATTTCATACTTTGGTTATTACAATGGTTTTAAAAAGAATCCACTTTAAACTTTATGGATTTTGTCAGCGCCACAGCTTTTATTTTGATGCTCACGTATGCGAGGACAGGACTGTCCCTGGGTTTTATAGCACCCATGACTCCATGAGCAGTGTCACCTATGCTTTGGCGCTGGTGCTATCCATTGACCCACAGAGTGCTGTTGATTTTGTCAGGTTCAGCCCGGTAGGCAGTGTACGTGAAGGAATAAGCTCCTATGTAGCATGCGCAAGCCTTTCCCTCCCAGCAAGTCATACAGATTTCTTTTTAAAACACTCCCGTCTCCCAGCCATTTCTGCAAAGGTTAGAGAGTGAAATCTCCTATATTATTCTAGAGAGCCTGAATAGCACATCTCTGCCTCTATCTCTGCTCTGCGTGCCAGTGCCGTACTCAGTATGAGTTCACCTGCTGCACATAGCTGGCTTTCAGACAACATACAATCCATAGAATGTTTAATTTACCATTTTTCAGCTATTTCACTTCAATTTCCACCATAATTATATTGTATTTTACTTGTGTCATATTATTGAGCAGTTGGAAGTGCTGGTTTCATACTAGGACATAGGAAATGCCATGTTAGGGAAAATGTGCATGGTAGACGCATCGCATTACAAAAAATAGAACATTTAAAAAAAGGGAAATATTGCATAGACATGGATGAGGGAAATTAAACAAATGAGCTGTTCCAGTGAGCCCGGTTTTAAATATTTTTTTAAAAATATATTTTAGAATAGCTTTTTCACAATCAAACAAGCTTTCCAGAATTTACAGGATTGGCTGTACTACTTCCACTGAAAGTCTATTACAGATATTTACTACCCTATTACTATTTACTTAATATAGGAGCTATAATGTATGAGATATCACAACATGAATTTCAGACTTATAGAGTAATAAATCCCATAAACAAAATCAAATTAGTTTACACAACAATCAGATTTTACTGTGTTACTTTAGACTGGAAATCACTAATTTGCTCATTATTGCACTTGCGGTTTATGACATCACTATTAAAGTGTTTCAGTAATGGATAGTCAAATTAAGCATTCATCAACAGGATTTAGTGTAATGCTTTAAACGAGACAAAGGATGTGGGTGTGGAGCCAATATGGTGTTACTGGGGATGTTGGTATATCATATCTATTAGAAAGCGGACGTGGGTTTGTGAATATGGACAGAATGCACGTCAAGAACGGATACAGCTACTAGAAATGGGTGGCAAAAAGCAAAGCAATAAATCGGTTTTAATCAAAAGTCTTTGGACCAGTTATGTTATGTACATCATGGAGTGCGACTGCAGAGTCTAACATAGGCATACAGGACTGTAGACTCAGGAAGGATGTTGGCATGGAGTGAACCCAAATATGAGAATATGTTGGGTAAAGAGAACCCAAGGATGAGGTTACAGAGTGACAGAGAGTTTGAATTTGTATGGGGAATGTAAGGAGTCAGTCAGCATGTGAATTAAAGAAACACTGATACATAGTAAATTAATACACATTAACCAACCCTAGAATCTCCCCTACCATGGGGGGTGATAATAACTTAAACAGTGGTGGTGTTTAATAAATGGAAGGATTATTGATGTCCCCATGTTATGCATACGTAGGATGTATCATTTGACAAAAAGTGATGAGAATGAAACGAATATTTAAAATGTATGCCTGTTTCCACCATATAAAATGCAATGGTATTCATGCAAAACAGACCACAACGTGCATTTACTTTGATTTAGATTATCTATTTCTGATTTCATGTTGCTTTGATGTTAAAATTGCAAAGATCTTCAGTTATTTCACGTATTTATTAATTAAAAAAAAAAACACAAGAAAAAAAACGTTCCTTTTATCTATTAAACCCAAGTGTCACGATTCAAGAAGGTCAACCATGTATATCTAATACAAGCTTGAAGTTAGGAAAGTACAGTACGGATGTTTTCTAAAATGCTCGATTTGTCAATACAATAACCTAACAAACTGGAAGGAAAACCTAGAATCCCAATGTCAGATACTTAATGGCATAATATTTCAGTACAATGCACAAGTGATTCATCAGGTTACATAAAAAATGACAACCTAATGGAGTAACTGACAAAATAAACTGAAAATTACATACACTATTAACTTGTAGAAGCTGGGAGAATATTCAGCACAGCAAAGGTTATTCTAAAAACCTAAATACCGAGAGCTCTCCTTAACCTGTATATTTACAGCACAGCAGTAAGGAGGGCTTAATGGAAATTCTTTGAGTATAAACCATATAAAGCTATTTTATGCACGCTTACTACGGTCTAGTAGATGAAAAACTTTTGGTGCTGATGCTTCCCATGTCACGTAGGGCAGATATCTTTCCAGCTTGAGTATATTCCAGACAAACATATTGGTGTTATGTTAGAGTCAAATGTATTTGAGACTTTTCTCGAGGGTACTTACAGTCTGGGACGGCAAGAAGACTTTCAGCTTCCGGTGATAAATCTATCTACCTACAGCAGCGAGCATCGGGGCTGAATGGTGTACACGACGAGGGCAGACATGTGCAATTATTTAATACTAAAAATAATCCCCCCATTAAATGGGAACTGTAACTGTCATCACGCCAGCTTAAACAATTAGCTTGTCAATCACTAATTGTTTCTCAAGGTGTTGTGTTACAGCCAGAGCCATCAGTTCTCTGTGTCAACGATAAATCTTTTCTCTCCCCTACACCATTATAAAGGCTGCCTGATCCATTAACAACAATCAACACCTTTATAGGGACGAGATAGCTTAAAGGGGGGGATAATCATACAGATCCTGAGAAAAGGAAGTATGTTGGCTTACATTGTAGGTATTATTTCTCAGCTTAATCTGTAAACACCAACACTCTTTAGTATTAATTATTAAGTATACAAAATGGTAAAACCTAGGCTTTGGAAAAAACAACAGCCCCAAGTATTTTAGATTTTTCAGTGTTACGAGTTTTATGATGCACCCATGTTCTGTGGGGGCATTTACAGCGTTTACAATGCCGCTGCGGGTTTTGAAATATGTGGATATGGGGTCTGTGGCGTGTGCTGCTATGGAGGTCTATGGGGGCAATTATAGCTCAGGCTGCAATGATTTGAAGCATCTGAGCCATCAACCAAAGCTTTCATAAAATGTGCAGCCCTTTATATGACCACAAAGGCATTTCCTTCATGATATACAATGGCCTAATATACTATATGTGCTGAAGTATTGGGACACTAATAGGGACTTTTGTCATTGGATTCTAAATACATAGGTATTAATGTAACGAAACCCTGATTTTAATAATTAACCGCCCTTTTTGTTCGTCTCATCACTTTGTCTCTCTTCTACCATCATTACCCCTTCTCACTCCCGTCCTGCACCCCATTTCTGGAATTCCCTTCCCCGTACTGTCAGATTTTCTCCATCAAATGCAAAATTTCAAAAGCCGTCTGAAAACCCACCTCTTTTCGCTAACCATAACTTTTCTCGTAACACTCAGCCAAAGTCCTGTCTAAGCCATCCGAACAACCAACCTTGACAGCTTTTCCTGACACGACCAACTCATCCTCAATCAAGCGGTCCCTTACACTGATACACGTCCCTCTTAACCGACTAGATTGTAAGCTTACAAGAGCAGGGTCCTTTCTCCTTTTGTACCCTTTTTTTTTATTGTTTGGTTTTAAATGTATCCTGCCTACTGATTGCAAAGCTCTACACAATCTGCTGGCACTATATGAATAACTGTCACGTAATTCCGAGGTGTGTCCCAATACTTTTGTCCATATGGAGGTGCACAAAGCAAGGCCCGTAAAGACGTGGTTGGATGAGTTTGGTGCGAAGAACTTGAGTAACCTCACAGAGCCCAGACCTCAACCCCATCAAATACCTTTGGAATTAACTTGAACGGGGATTGCGAGCCAGGCCTTCTCGTCCCAACATTAGTGCCTGACCTCCCAAATGCTCTACTGGATGAATGGGCAAAAATTCCCATAAAAACACTCTTTGGGAAATCCTTCCCAGAAGATTGGAAGTTTGCTATTGCTGCAAAGGGGGGACCAACTACATGTTAATGTCTATGTATTTAGAATATAATGTCATAAAAGTCTTTTTTCTTGTAATGGTAAAGCGTCCCAATACTTTTGTCCATGTAGTGTATGTGTACTACATGGTAGAGGACTGCACCGGGAGGCGGGTCCCACGGGACCCGCCAAAAAACTTGCGGGCGGTCAGACACTGTACCTGCGGGTCCCGGTAATCCCGCGCAGTCCCGCAAGGCTGCCTTGTCGCTGCTCCCTTAGTGTCTCCTAGCTTGCTCCACCCAGGAACAAAACGGAGTCACGTGATGTGACGTCACTTCCTGTGACTCCGCCTTGTTCCTGGGCGGAGCAAGAAAAGAGACGCTGTGAGGGAACAACTCGAGGGCAGCCTTGCGGGACATCAGGTAAGGAGGCGGGCATGATTGGCCACAAATGTGG
This sequence comes from Spea multiplicata, assembly GCA_009364415.1. NCBI lineage: Eukaryota > Metazoa > Chordata > Amphibia > Anura > Pelobatidae > Spea > Spea multiplicata. The sequence continues at coordinate 1,606,942 of VKOC01000004.1, read as the reverse complement.
CGGGAGCGGAACACCCACATTGTGGGAGCAGGCAGGGGCGGGATTAAAAACCGCGGGAGCGGGATTAAAAAAGTAGTCCCGCGCAAGGCTCTACTACAGGGTGGAAATAAGCTAGCAGGCAGAATGCTGGAGCAGTAATTGAAATACAAAATGTGTTTTACATCCAGCGTAGGAAGCTTTTGTGTAATTTTGCGAAAGATTAATTGAGCACGTCAAGGTCATGATGTAGCTTAATACTGAATGCAAATTTCCCTCCAGGAGCCTGTTGCCGACACTTCTATATTGTTACATGAAGCTGAATCATCAGGAGCCAGAGCATTCTAATTGGTCAAGTGAATGATTTCCAGCCTTGGAAGTACTTAAATCACACACATTGTAACATTACACAATGGACCGTAAACATTTCCCCCACAGCGAATAAAAAGGTTGACTGACAAGTTACACAATTGCCATTTTACCCCAGAGTCTAAATAATACAATGTCAGTTTACACAAGCCATTGGTTGCAATATATTAAACTCGAAAAGCAAAAATGTATACAAGCTGCCAGGATTTTACAGCCTTCTCAAGCCAACTTCAAATGCCTGTCGAAATGATTTCAATTATATCTCTTCTTGATAGAAACTAGTGAATTTGTATTAGATTGCATCCTGTCACATTAGCGTGGTAGATTTGGTAGCAATTGTATTCATGCATATAGCTTAATTGATATACCTAGTGCTCCACATTTTACTGCTATGAACAAGAGGTAAAAGGGATGCCAAATTAGTAACAGTGCCCCAACATCACAGCTATGGCGCTACAGACCCACACATCAGTGTGCATAAAGTTTGCATTATGCCATCGTACTCAAAGGCTGCTACACACACACCAGTATCTTTAAGAGCATTTAAGAGGCTCACCGCACAGATAGAAGTAGATTGGAACTGCTTAGTGTCATTACTGGCCTGCAAGTTTGTTAACTTAAGATGTATCCGTTACTTTGTAGATTTCTGCCAACACAGTGTAGAGAGTCCCTGTAAAAGTAACTGTCTGTATCTGTCTGCTGTCAAAAGATGTTAGAAAACCGCATTCTCCCCGCAAACCCCATTTCTCTACGGAGCCAGTGAAAATATCCAAAATTGACCTAAAAAAAAGTTAAGTCAGTCATTTACCAGCCACCCTAGGAGGTCCAGTAAGTGCACTAAGAACAGCAGTCAGATATATTATGGGTACGTATGCATACATTAGAAAAGGAGCCAACAGTTTAGGTATCTGTTTGATCCATCCAAGGCCATTCCTATTATACAGACGACAGACAGCTGCTAGGATAATGAACTGAGTGGCGCACTACCATCAGTTTCTCATACGTAGATATCAATATTCAGCACATTAGCATGATTGTCAGAAGACATGGTACACTATTGGTGCTAGAAAAGTTATACCTGGTCCTGGATCCATCTGGGGCCTGGCACTGCAAGGCATGGGGGGCACTTGAGTCACCCGGAAGAGAATGTGACATCTGTGCAAGGGGGACCTCTGATTCTGCAACAGATGCCAAGAGCCCTTGATACAGCTCTAATGATGAAAGTCCCGCGACTACAACATTTGTAGAATGAAGTCAGTTGATTTCCCTGTCTAATCCATTAGTGTTGGGAAACATACATAAATTATATTATACACACTTTTTATATATAAAAATTCCTAATCAATTCAATGCAGTTGAGGTATGCGACAAGATTTAGATTAAGCTCCTGGTCAAGTAATTGCCTCCTGAAGGACTCATTGCCACTGGTTGAACAAAAATCCCATAAGCCATTTCTAAGAAGGTTATGTTCCTTGGTCTTCCCATTTTTTCTGCATTTAGAGATCCAATTGAATAATTTAAGACACCTACTTAATAAATGGATTCTAAAAGTGACAAAAGAAATTCATTAGGTTTAAACAAATGTAAAAAATAAAATACTTAAAGTGGTTTATTTTAGACGATTGTATTTGATCAAAATGAATATCCTTTATGCAGCGAAATTATGTTTTTTGCTGAAGTGTCATTTATGCAGACCTGCCATTTAATTTGACAAAAGGTCACACAGATTCTTTATTCTGAAAGCCTGCACAGGGCCTGGGATACATAAATCACGTTGACTGTTTCTCATTACTTTTCAATAATGCTTGATATGTCTCCCAGCTTAGTCTTCGCTTAGACCTTCTGACTTTCTTCTGGGATATAGGCAATGATTGATATGAAATGTAAACACGTATTTTAAATAAATTTTGCTTCTCTGCTGCTTATAAAATAAGACTGCATGATAAAATAATATGCCGCGTGATGCAAAATGTAAACTTCTTTGAATTTATTTGCTAGCAGGAAAATGAGGACAATTTTCAGGTTTCAGGCTACAAATGTATGTATTGCCCCGCAAACAGAGACTGTTACATTTATATGGATAGATTCAGAAATGGTACAGTTTGAGAACGACATGTATTTAGACATATGCCTTTTGTGGTGGCAAATTTGTGCAAAGGTTCAAATGGATAACTTGGGCGACCACATTATTTAGGATTGCTTCTTGATTTTAACAAGGATCTCATGTCCTGGTCCTGCATTACAAGTCAAGGAAAAAAAAAGCAGTAAAACATGATTGCTGATGCCCAGTGGAATCGGTGTGAGGCTGTCGGTGCAAGCAGTATAATGGAAGGAGAGTGGAGTCCACCCAAAATGTCCAACACAACTTGATGCTGGGGTAATGGGGGTGTTAATCTTGCAGAATGTAGGCCAAGACAGCTGGTTCCCATATCTTGGGAGTTATGTGAACCTAAAGATGTCCACCTCCATATAGAATGAAATAGGGGAGTGGGTAGAGCTAATAAAATCAAAAGATTATAGTATTATGAGCATCGCCTAGAGCAGGGGTGTCCAAACTGCGTCCCTCCAGCTGCTGCAGGACTACATCTCCCATAATGCTCCTTCAGCTAAGGGGCTGGCTGAGGACTATGGGAGTAATGGATATACTTGCACGCTTTTCGTTTAGTCCTAGGAGTATCTTAAGTATAAAACTTGTTTGCATTGTGAGCCCTCTAATTAAATGAAAAAGTAAGGAAAAACACACCACATGGAGAAAAAAAAAACAAAAACACAAGTTGTGTTTTCCTTCCTCCATTTTGCATTTTTTTTTTCTTTTTTAATTTCAGAACAGAAATTCCTCTTCAGAATAATGTTTTCTTTTGTATGTGAAAACAGTTAAGGTTGCTACGCATACTGATAAAACCGGGCATAGAATGCACAATCGATTCAAATGTGTTAACTTAAGCTCATTAATACAATGCAAGCTTAGCAACAGAACAAATTTACTAACTCAATGTTAGGTAATGAATGCACTGCAAAATTAATATATTTTACGTCCTCCTACTCAAGGCAACCAATATAGTGTACATTTGATGAAAGTGAAAGAAAACGGAGCGCCAAAATTCTCTTATTCTTAAAGTCATCAGCTGGATGGCATAGGGATGACAATTCCAGCCAACCGTTTCTAACATACTGCACATTGAGCGGCACTGCATGAAACTAATGTGGATTTATTCATGCATACCTTAATGCACTTCCTAAGTTCCTCAAGAAGTTTACAGCGAGTCTCTTTTTTTTGTCACATTCAGTATGCTATTTTTTTCCTCCCTGATGATAATCTGTTCCACTAAGAAGCCTTGAGAGAGAGAATTTCAATTTTATTATTTTAATCCAAGGAAAGTACAGCATGTGTTAGAGATAAACTGAACATTTTGTCTAGTTACTTTAAAAATGTGAACGTACTGGCTATAGAACAGAAAAAAAAAGTCTCAACATAAAAAACCCATTAATTTAAACTAAATAACATTTACAAATACATAAGAAACTTCCTTGTATTGCTGGCTTTGTTATCAACCAACAGCATCATAGTGGTCCCCCTGGGGTCCAGAATTGTCCTTTCCTACCCATCAACCATGTATACTTGGGCATCCACTCAAACCTTTAAATCCCAAATCCGGGCAATAGTACAATCAGTTGATAAGGGAAAGGGGCATGGGAAGCACCAGGTCCGTTATATATGTTCCCTCCATCCAAAAGCACAGGAGATTAGACAGCCCCAGCAGAAATGGAAATTATGGTAATTTAGTACAAATAAAAGTTGACTTAAACAGTAGACATGTGCTAAGGGGCCAAAAACCAATGTGGTGCATTTATGGCCAATTCGTTCTCCCACATTAGCTCTCTCCCCCTACCTTATCTGCACACCACTTCTTCATCCGCATCTCCACAGACATAACCCGGCGAAACAATTGGCGAAATGGTGGCGCTTGCGGTGACTTCTTCTCCCTAACCCTACAATTACATGACTTTAATTTGCATTATACATTGTCTTGCTGACTCAGGTCTGGTATACATCGAGGTGCATTGTTATTTTTCTAATTAAACAGAACTATTACACCTTTTGAGGTATAGATATATCTGATGCCGTGATTGCTTTTTTAGGTATATATTAAATTATGCTGGAGTTTGAATGCAAAGTACATAAGCCATGTCATTTGTGTTTTTAGATATTCTCGGAAGGCTTCAAGTTATGTTTGGCATTTTCCAGAGTACAGCTTGTTTCTTAAATGACCGTTAAATTACCCCTGAACAATGTCTGTGTGTACCATGTTTAAAGTAGCTCCCAAACAAAAACAGAAGCTCAGATAAGTTTCACATCAATCAGAGGAGGAAAACAAGGACATCTGCCTTATATAGTTAGCTACACAGTGTGCTTAAGAAAGCATGAACGCCATCTAACTAGCACTTTTTGCTTCTGTTATTTTAAGTTAATCTGTAAACAGGGAAGTTCTAGACCAAGTGGCACCCCCTGTCAAGCAAATTCTCATGAACCCTCCATTCTTTTATACAGATTAAAAATATATTTAAGGACTAGCAGGATCAGCAGTGAAGAAGCTGTACAGAGTGTGGTGCAAATCAATCACTTCTTAAGAAGGGGTACCTGAGCCAGATACACAGGGTACATACCACCCAAGCAAGGAAGGAAAAAATGCTCTGCCCCCTACTCTGTACCAGCTTCCTCACTGCTCTGCTCCTTACATACCACTCTGCGCACCACTTTCCTGGCTCATACGCTATACTACTATATGGAAACACATACACTAACACACATTCTAACACCATACACAGATAGACACTCAAGCAATATACACTAACACCAACACTGTATTCTGACATCTCACTCCAACACTATACACTCATTAAAATGGTACATTGACAACCACCCAAAACACACTTAACTGTACACCAACACCCCCTACATACAGACACCCCACACAGTTTAGCATTTAACACACATACACACACTGTAGCACTGATAAATTGTCTGAGTGGATTGTCAATGTACAATGTAAGACCATCACCCTACACTGATAGTCACACACACCGTGCTTACACATACACAGTTTAACTTGTACACTGTAACTTCCCCACACACACTTATTGTAACCGTGAATACCAACACTCACACTTTTGATCCTGTACACTAACACCCACACTCATTTCCAGCGATAGGGCACAGATATAGTTCATGGCATTTCACAATTGCTGGACTCGGAAAGGAAACGATATTGAATAGTCCCCCTGGGTAAAAATGTGTTAGATACAATCATACATAAGCAGTGCCCTTCCATATACCTGCAAACACAAGCACAATCTCCCTCCTATTTGCTTTCCTCACTTTTGTTGTTAGCGCTCCCCTTTGAATTTTATCTTTCTCCTCCTCTTTCCCCACCCCTCACCTTTCTCATCTCATCCCTTTTTCAATATTTCAACCCTTCCTCCTCACCTCTCCTACTCATTTCCTCTACTATTTCTCTCTCCTCTTACTCTCCTCTTACTCAC
>VKOC01000004.1:1557703-1600956 GCA_009364415.1 Spea multiplicata | reverse complement strand
TATTAATCCCTACCACTTCTGCCGGGAGCCCATTCCGCTTATCTACCCCTTTTGGCGAGCACGTTATTATTTAAGATAAGATTAAATGCTATCTAAATGGACGCTTCTGGCCCGTAACCCTTTCTTCATCATAAAGTGTGTGCAAGCTCCATGGACAAGGCCCACATATTATATAATATAAACCTGCTGCGTAGAACGGATCCAATAACGAAAATAATGTAACCCCTATATATTCTTCCAGAAGGACCCTGATGTACCTGGGTTTTGATGTCATCCCAGCAGCCTTACGACACAGCCGTCGGGATGTTTAGAGACACCTGAGACAGACGGAGGTGCGCACAACACCTTTGTTCTTATAATTAGGCGCTGTCTGTCGTCGAGAGTAATAAGTAATAAAGAAAGGGGAAGCGGGGGAGGAAGGCAGGGAAAGGAAGACCTCACTCTCAGGTGCGTCTAAATATTCCAATGGCTGGATTATTATATGGCGGCTGGGATGACATCAAAACCCAGGTACTGAAACGCGCCTCTTAGATGTATAAGGTCCTTCTGGAAAAATATATAGGGCTATGGAATTTCTCATTAAGCAGGAAATGCTGTGCAGCAGCTTAGATGTTAATTTGTCAGCTGCCAGGCGGCTCCGGAGAAGGAACGATACGTTTTGCTGGAATTTAACTTCCTGGTGCAGTAAAAGCCAACACTCCCTGTTAGCCTTGGCTTTATGGCGTCTGCGACCGGACCGCGCGCTAAAATAACAAGATTTATCATTAGAGCGGAAATGCAAATATACAGCGATCGTCCGGGACCGCTGATGGGGGGTGAATCACGTGGATAATCTTGGTATCCTGGCTCCTGTCACTGGGGGATATATTAGGCAGCGAGCGAACATTTCATGCTCAAAGTTGATACTCAAAGTGTTAGAAGCAGGAAAAATGGGCAGTGTAAGGATTGCAGCTCTTGGGGGGGGTTTCCCGGTCTGCGGTCAAAAGTGGTCCAGGGAAGGAAAAGCGGTGGACTGGCGGCAGTGTCATGGATGGCCAAGGCTCATTGATGCACGTGGGGGGAGAAGGCTGCCTGTGTGATCACCGGCGTCGCTCACCTGGAGAACACGCGTCACCCGGACGCATCCATGGGGGCCGCACCTCGCAACTTATAGGGGTGAAAGGATCTGCTGCTGACGTCCTGGTGCCGGATCCCACAGCGCACCTTCAGAGGTCTAGTGGAGTCCATGTCTCCACCGGTCAGGGATGCTTTTGTGGCAAAAGGGGGACCTTCACAATATTAGGCAGGTGGCCATAATGTTATGGCTGTATATTTAATTGGTTCCAGCAACTTAACTACGTCTGGGGTCTGGGGTGATGCGATTTCTGGTGGTCTACTTGGGAATTGAGAAGACCTGTTTCTTCAATCGAACAAATTACCTTCTTTCACTCTTAATGCCGGATCTTTATCTGACGTGGATTATTAAGACAGCTTCTAGCCATTAGAAAAACAGGCACAGGGGCCGGAGAGGCCTTTTGCTGTCCCAGCTGTATTAGAATGTGAATTTTATGACCGATAAGACCTATTCGACCAACCTAGTCAATCCTTCGTTGGTCTCGTTAGAGATTCAGGAGCTCGGATGTCTATCCCATGCATGTTTAAAGCAGCTTACTTCCCATACGTTAAACATTATTTCAATAATGTAGAATCGATACATATCCTCGTGTTGTATTTCATTATTATTGCAGGAATTCTTATAGCTTAGGTAGAGGAGAAGGGAGTATAAGGCAGGATAGCGCCCCCTTCAGGTCAGTGCAGCTGGACGCTTCCTCGTGATACCCCCAACAACCAATCATATTTGTAATGTTTGATTCTATAGGTACCTGGTTTCCAGCGAGCCACGTGGCAAATGAAAGATGAGGATGTTTTCCGTGAATCATTAGCTTGTTACAGACTCCCCCGGTTCTTTTTACTAGCATCCTGTTCTCTCTCTCCTGATTCCGGATCTCCTGATTGTTGTTCCAAGAGGTCACGTTGTCCTTAGCCCACGAGCCGGCATGTCCTGATCAAACATTGTCAGTAATATGGTACTGGCGGGGCAGCCTGCCAGAGTTGTAAAAGCACTTAAAAGAAACAATACGATCTATCTGAGTAACAAACAAACACAAAAAGCATATAGCGGCGTTTAGCGCACTAAGATACCTGTCTGGTATAAAGCTGTAAAAAACGGCAAGATGTATATGTGTGTGATAAAAATATCACTTATCACATTGTAATGGAAGGATGTTTTACTTTACTGAGAGGGTAGTAGATAAGTGGAGCAGCTTCTCAGCAGAAGTGGTAGAGGGTAAGACAGTGAGGGAATGCAAACATGCATGGGATAGGCATACGGCTCCTGAATCTAAGACCAGACCAGCGACTGATTACGGTTTCAGTCTTTACAGCAGGAGAAACGGGCGACTAGATGGGGGCCGAATGGGGCCGATTTCCCGGGAAATGCTGTTTTATGGCCATGTTGTAATGTAAGTTTAACTGACGTCCAGTAGAGGGCGCTGTAGTCTATTGCATGGCGGCCGTAAGCGATGTTTTGCATCATCAGAGGACAATATGTCACGTCTTTTATTGGTAAACAAGGTGAAGAGATTAAAGGTGCTGTTCCACCGAGACAAAACCTTTATCGCGCTCTCTAGCACGCTAAGCAAATAAACCTCGGCTGTTCTACTATTTTATTCTCAGGAAGTTTAATCAAATTTAGACAACTCAGACTATTAAGAAGCTTTCCCCGTTTCTGTGGCAACAACCTATCGGTGCCTGCTTGTGTCGCATGACAATTAAGGGCTCCTGGCAAAAATCATGAATGAGGCAAAATTAGACGTGGTGTGAGAATGATTCCACGGAAGACAGCTACCCATTAAACATACGGCTTGTGTCTCTACACAACGTACAGATAGGGGTCCTGACTAAATTAACTTAGGTGCGCTGAAAGCCACGAGGGCCACGGCTACCAATAAATCTACATTGTTCCGTTCTTAGTACATTGCTACAATTTTATCTCCAGATTCTACAGCATTCCGGACAGCCGCTTGTACTCACGAGGACCCCTCCACCCTTTCAGTGCACATAGTGGGGTAGAGAAATACTAGGGACCCCCTCCGAGCTGGCTTAGGGGTCCGCTCTATGTACATATGCTGTTTGGTGGGAATACATTTCTGTTCCCTTATACAATGTGTATATATGGTACCCACTTCTGATTAGCCCTGGACTGGCCCACTAGGCGAATGCCCGATGGGCCACTGGCCAACGGCCCCCTATTCTACAAATTGCAGGCACTTTTTTTCTTCTTCTTCACGAAACCCCTTAAATGTCTCGCAGGATCCTTGGGTTGAGAACCATTGATTTGGGGATACGATACGGATGATGATGATAAACTCGAGGGTTCTTAAAGTTAATATATTTCACACTCGCTCCGTCTGCAGATGGCAATGGAAGTTCTTGAGGTGGAGTGCGTTGATTTTAATTTAGAAGATACCCTCCCAATTAAAAAGCGGGGTGGGGGGCGCTGCTCCACGTTATTTCAGCATCTAGAAATAGGGTCCGGCGGGAGCCCTTTGCCCTCGCCCCGGCCCTCGTCTGCTTTTTAGGCAGAGAGAGCTTTCGCATTGTTCTCCAGAGATTGGTTACAGATACTGCCTTTCTCCCGATAATCATCCAGATGTAATTACCATGGCAGTGCCTCTGTGTGTCTAATTGCCTGATAAACTTAATTGAATTTTATGGATTACTCTTATCGCTTCAGCAAGCGGTTTATGGTCATTAACTGTTTCTTTACAAGGCGCCGCAAACCTCATGGACCATTATGCGGTTCAAGTACATGATTTAGCGTTTACAAGGACTCCACAATGCGTTTAGGTGTTAGTGTGACTTTTAGTGCTCCGTTTATTGTTGAGTGTATATTGCATGCTGTTCAAGGTTCCCCCACTATACAGTCCAGCTTTCCTTATATCAGGGTTGGGATACCGGTCAGCTTAAACAATACACAAAAGCAGGACGGCGCACAACAGCACAAACATACATTTTTTTAAAAAAAATTTAATTTTTTTATTTTTATTTTAATATTAAAAAATATTTAGATTTGAAATAGAGCAACATCAATATTTTTTTTTTTTATGAAAAGGGATCCCAGAAAAAAACAATATAATAATTAATATATATATATATATAAATTAAATATTTAATGTTTGTTATAAATAATGTCCATCAAATGAATCAATAAATATTTGATGTTTGTCATAAATAAAACACTTGTGTATTCTCCACCTTGTAGGATAGTCTTTGTTAATCTTTTCACCCCACTGTTTGACTTCCTTATGGTGCTGGGAATCCCTTTCCTATAGCATGTATAATTCATAGGCGTCCTCCTTTAAATGGTCCATATACCAACCCTATATAACACAATGTATAATATTATTATATATCTTTTATTTATAAAGAGCCAGCAATTCACGCAGCGCTTCTTACAATATCTCCTGAATCTAACTTTTTTTGAGGTTTGTAGATGTATATTTTTTTTACTTTAATTTAGTTTAGAATTTTGGATCATAAAAGATGTTACATCGCAAAAGTAGGCTTTCTAAGAACTTGATGTGTCAAATAAGATGGAAAAAATACGCTATTACCCACCATAATAATGTACAACTCCGACAACTAAACTATTGTCCATTGTCTGAAGAAGTGGTCTTCACGTGGGGACAAAAACAGACTTAAAAAAGCAGTGGAAGGATCTAAGGGACGTGGACGCCATTACAGCCGACCAATTATCAGGCACAGGGAGAAGGTTTGGCCCCTTTGAGACCCGCATTTACTCATGAATTCTAACCCCCCCAAAAGTTCTGAACTTTAGTGAATGTGGCCAATAGAGTAATAATAATTTAATATCAAAAATAAGTTACTTTTTAGTACAAAAATGCTTACGTAACATCATATTTGTAAGATAGATTTCTTTAAAAAAAAAGTTGACATTGTACAGCGCTACGGACTATGATGGCGCTTTATAAAACGATAAATAATAATAATGTTGCCGCCAAAATTTGCCTGAACTGCTTGGTCTGTAGATCAGCCAAAAAAAGACGCTGATTGGGGGAGGGTAACGGTGGGCTAGAATGGATTATTGGGAGCAAGAGAAAAGGAGTGAAAAGCTCATTCATGATAAAGTGATAATGAACAATTGTTTCCATGGCGATAAACATTAATAAATACACATTGGCGGTACCGAGGAGGGTGTTTATCTTCTAGTCTATTATGTGATCTACGACTGGCCCTGCAAGCCTCGCACCTTACGGGCGGACCTCGCCAGACATCAGGGAATGTTAATTACATGGGAGTTTTTTCCAATATCGATAATCGGTGGGGGGAAAAAAAAACGAATTATCACCTATTTTTGACGTAGAGAAGACAGAGTACTTGAGAGTAAAAACCAGTGATGCCTTTACCTCTCAAGCATCATGACGGTTTAATTAAAATATTATTCTTCTTTAAGAACATCACAGCTTGTCTGTCTCTTCCTGCGCTGTCCTTGGTGAAGAAGCCAGATGTAGCGAAGTATAACATGCAAATAAAAGCTAATTTGTGGAATAATGCATGATATCCCTGTTTGATTTTTCACATAAATTATAATTATTTCTAGAGATGCAGAACATTAATCATGAACCTGACAAAGTTTTAGGACGGGAAACGTCAGGAACAGCGGGAGGCAGCGCTGGGAGAGACTGATGTACAATAAATGTATCTGCTCTCGTATGTTAGAGGTTCCTCGTAATGGACGGCGGAACATGGTCAAGTATATGGACTTCATAGCCTTTTAAAATCCAGGTCCAGTTGGACCAAGAATAGGTCCAGTTGGATCAAAATCAGAAATGGGGATCATGGGAATTGTATTCTTAGGGTAGCAAAGGCTCTTCCAAACGTCATCATCTACTTCATTGTGTAGGTTCTACTCTATCAAGACGGTCTGCCCCATGTTCCTATGAAGCTAGAGTGAAGTTCTTTGTGAAGAGGAACACAAACTCAAGTTTTAAATTGGGGTAGTCCTACCAAAACAAGAAGATGTCTGATGTCCACTACTGGTGACCTGTTGGGTCTCATGTTTGTACTTCATTAGTATCTGGAGGGCCATGGTTGTCTTAATAAGGGGTAAGACATCTCTGAGTTAATTTAAATTAAATCCACGGGTCACATGCCCTTCTGATGTCCGTTATAACAGCTGATTGTATGGACCCTTTATCAAGGCTAAACGCGCATGAGGCCTGAAATATTCTATCAGCCGAAATTTCTCCCCCCCTTCGTGCGAGCAGCTATAATTAATTTCACTTAATGCATTTGAATTTAACATGAGTGTAATTTCGCTAAAGCCCCCCAAGCTAGATTTTATAGAGGAGTGAAATCAAATCTTTTGGCAGACTGGGGAACGGACAGTTCGAGCTTATGCTGCCTAGCTTATTCCTGGAGATGTTCATGTGAAACGGGTATGAGGGACTCAAGGTTCTGTCAGCGTGTTCAGAGATAGCGGATCACGGAGCTATGGCTATATCATAGTCGAGAGAGTGAGGTCATAACTATAGGGTTTGAGTAGGCACCATATCTCAAAGGAGCCCATCTTGAAGGCCCAGGTCCAAGTGCCCTTCTTTCCTCTCTAATGTTCTTTTCTTCTAGAAGCTCGGAATGTTTCCGGATACAATTGTTTTCCAATGTTCTAAGAAGCCAACAGAGATCGCCAAATATGTCCACCACAAGAAGCAAGCGTGAGCTGATAAATGCTGATACAGAGAGGGAGGACATGTTCTAAGATGATTCTGAGTCTGCCAACCAATGGAATGGTCCAAAAATCTTCAGCAGTTCATTGGTTGCTATGGTGATAAGACTACTTTTTAAACATTGCACCAGAGCGTACAGACTCTGATTTCAATGCAGGGGATAAAGCTGGTAACTCAATAGCAATCATTCTGTATATTTCAGTGGAAACAATGAGTTAAAAAATGTGAGATAAAATGTATCACTGTTGTTATCGCATTTATTTTTCACTGCAAGCTATGTAAGGATTATTTTTCAATGACTTATCGTAAATGTATTTTATTTCTTAACCATCACGAAATATATCATAAGAATGTAGGTGAGGTGAGATATTATATACGCAGCACCAATTAATTCAACGTTTTCACCTGCTAGCTACTTCTGACAGCAGCTACGCTTAACAAGTGAAAGCAGCCACATATACTTAACACCTCATAAAGAATTAGGCCCTTAGGGGCCGCGAGTTAACATATGCTTAAATACTAAATTATTTAATGATGCTTGTTTTATGTTTGTCAGGCCATATGCTGTTATATGCGCTGTCTCTGTATATAAGAGTTAAAAGTGAGTTATAGTATGGAGGTCCGGGTACGGATATGCCCGGCCACATGCTATGCAAGCATAAAACTATAGCAGGCGGCCGCTGGCCTTAAAGTGCCAGAACCACCTTGTGATTGCCCGTCCAGCCCTGGCAAGGAGTACCTAGAGAGGTAAAAAGCACATATTTATCAAGCTGCAGTCTTTGAGGTTACTCCATTATTTTGATCTTTAATAATAAATGTGTATCTTAACCCCCAGCGCTGTATACAGTACTAACCCCCCAGCGCTGTATACAGTAATAACCCCAGTGCTGTATACAGTAATATAACCCCCAGCACTGTAACAGTAATAACCCCAGTGTGTATACAGTAATAATAACCAGTGCTGTATACAGTAAATATACCCCACGCCGTGTATACAGTGATAACCCAGTGCGTAATAAGTAATAATAACCCCATTGCTGTATACAGTAATAACCCCAGCGCTGTATACAGCGCTGTATACAGTAATAATAACCCCAGTGCTGTATACAGTAATAATAACCCCAGTGCTGTATACAGTAATAACCCCCAGCGCTGTATACAGTGATAACCCCCAGTTCTGATTAAGACTGAGCCATTCTTATACAGTAATAACCCCATGGTAATTAAGACTGGGCCATTCTATTGTTCCCCACAAGCAGTATAATAAGGAGTCGGGGGGTTTAGTAGATCGGGGCTCAGATAACAGAGCAAGAATCATACAAACGGCTAATATGTAGCTGCCTGAAAACATTATATTATGGGAAAACAGTGTAATATTTTTGAAAATATATTTTAAATCTAAGACTAGTAATAAAGTCATTTGGTGGGAGCTCCTCTTTATATGACACCCGGGTCCAAGATAGTTTTTAGGGTGTGTGTTTAGAGACCTTTACTGCTAGATCTCTGTCGCCTGCTAATAGTTTGTGTACAGCACTGAGTAATACGTTCAAGAAGAACAACAATGTATTTTATTTACGCAGATTCATTTATAAACATATTTCCTGCTGTTTCTATACACATTATCGAGGCTTTTAGGGCCGTAGAACCCTGCGATACCCTCATACCCGGCAAACATTCCCGAGCTCCTTGAAAAGAGGGGCATCAGGGAAGGGAAGGGGGATTAAGGTCGTATGGAGGGACTGCCCCTCCTAAATAGGGATGCTTGGGAAGTATACATGACAAATTGCAGAACGCAAAGCCGGTCAAACAAGGTCATCTTTGTTTAATGGGGGTCCTGAGCAGTTGCTTAAACCGTTTTTATGATGTAAGAGTTCACCGGCTCTTATGAGCTGCCACTCACTGAGAAATAGCCTCTACCAGCGAGTGGCGCTGCCCTCCGGCTACGAATGACTTCAGCAGGTGACACCGACCTCTCCCTAATGTGACAGACGACAGGCGAGTACACGTAGCGTGGCCCTTGCATATTATCACGCTAAGCAGACTGCACTCAACATGCAGCAAATCTCATTCCCGGGACCCGTTGTCATGGAAACGAGTGTTAAAGGACCCTCTTGACATCGCGTCACTCCAGTCTTGGCACGCAGCCTCCTGCCCCTTTTTTCCCCCCCATTTCGTCCGGAACACGGTCACGCCGGCAGGTGAGGCAAAAATAACCCCTTCACTGCCAGCATGGAGCGAAACCGTTCTCGCCTATCACTAGGAAGCATATTTTCGAACCTGAAGCCGTATTTGCATTTAAACCCGATTATTTATGGAAAAATCGGTGTAAGTATAGAATATCGCCGATAAAAAGTGAATATACAGTCATTTTCTTTACTTGTTGCAATATGTTTCATTGTAACAGGATTTGTTGCCCGAAATTCAGAGACATGGGGCAGCCGGAGCGTTATAACGGGCCATTGGGAAATTAAAACAAGCCAAGGACCCAGGCAACACAACACAAAATAAATAAAATAAATAAAGTAATACATTTATTTTTTAATTTTAAATATTATACAGTGATACAATGTTCCAATTTAATGACATCATCCTAGTAAAGTACGCATTTCTATGGGGACAGTTTGCCCAGAATATTCGTCACTTAAGTTTAAAAGTGCATTCCATGACATACGCATATACGTTTTGTGTAGCTACTCCCATGATCCCCAGCCAGCTGGAACTGGCCAAGCGTCATGGGAATCCCCCGCTGTTTGCACTGATGGGATATACACGCCAGGTAGATGGTTTTCAATGATCCGATGACCGCGGAGCCGCTGCCTGTTGTGTGTTTGACTGTCAGCACGCTTTAATTAGAGGCCGCAATGTGATGCTGCTAATCGCCGATTAAAGGGGCACATTATGTGGGGATAAAGAGCGCGGACACCCGAGACTCGCATTCATAAGAGGATTGTAGGGCGCTCCGCCACCGCGTATGAGAGAGGAGGTCAGGACGGCAGCAGAGCTATCGCTTAGATTCACTCGAAATCAGCGGCTCTGGAACATTTTTTCCATACCAGAGCAGGCAGCAGACTCCGCGGCAGGGGGCTGCAGAACGGTGCTGTGCGCAGGGCCTTCCATAACGCAAAATTAAAAGAGGATGCAAGTTCTGTAGAGAAGACCGGGACTGCATTTGGAAACCAGCGCTGTTCATATCCTTTCAGTCACCCAACCATGTTTGTTCCTTAGGCTATTGTCCGGGAGAGGGTTAAGGAGACCTGCCAGGGGCCACAGAGATCATTACGTGTTTGTGGATGACAGTGGCTACATTTTCTAAATTAAGTGTAATGGTCCTGGAAACATGGAATCTGACCCCAGATCAGCCTGATTCACCCCATATAGTCCCATTTTTCCTGGTAAAGACTCAAACCTTAATCAGTCGTTGGTCTCGTCTTAGATTCAGGAGTCGTATGCCTATCCCACGCGTGTTTAAATTCCCTCGCTGTGTAAACCTCTACCACTTCTGCTGGGAAGCTGTTCCACTTATGTACCAGCTTCATACTCCCTTACATTATCTCCAAGTCTCCGACCCTCTAGTCTTAGATTATTAGATCGTAGGATTTCTTCTTCTTTGAAATAGAATCCCCAGGTTTGCTCCAAATGCGCAGCACCTCCACCCCCATCACTCTTACACCCACTTCTTTTCCTTTTCTTTGTGTATCATTACTCTACAATGTGTATCACTCTGTGGCTGTCAACTTTGGTTTCTATGGTAACACCAATCGTATCCTTAGCCGGCGATCAGTCATCAAACTTTTCGCTAATTGCATCATCATTTTGTAGATGTCACAAGAAACAAGGATATAAATCGCATGAAAAAAAATTGGGTGAAATTCATGGAATCCTGCAGTTTAAAAGCAATTGTATAAAAGTTTACAGAAATAAAAGATTCTGTAATGCATTATTTTTATGTCACTTGTCAAACCCGAACCTGGTAACATTAAATATCATCCTTGCTGCTTCCTTTATTGGAATTGTGTTATGTAGCTGATGAAAAATGTGATAAAAATAAGAATAATTAAAAAAAAAAAAACGGTAACTTGTAATCTGTTGTTCTCCTGCTGGTAGTGAAGAGGTTAAATCATATCCACAGATTATTGTCATATCTTTAATTTTAGCGGCTTGTGTTAGCGTCGATCCGAGAACTAAATTATAACATTTCTCAAAAAGTTATAAAGATTTCTTTCTCCTTCCAGCCTTTTGGTTCGTAGCGGAGCAAAAGAACGCAAAGCGGCGCTCAATGGGTTACAAGCAGCATTCGAAGCACCGTTCCCTGTACTGCTGAACGTCCAATCCCTTCTCGGAGATCTTTAATTAATCGAGTAAAATGTTTGCCTCGTTTATCATTTTTGCAGGGAACACTTAATTGTCATGTGACTCAAAAGCAGGCACTGATAGGCTGTTGCCGTAGACAACGCAAAAGCCTTCCTATTTTTGTGTTAGTTCTATAGAAACAGGGAACTTGCCAGCAGATCAGACCCATTCGGACAGTTTTTTTCTGTAAAGACTCAAACCTTAATCAGTCGTTGGTCTCGTCTTAGATTCAGGATGCATGTTTAAATCCCCTCGCTGTATTACTACCACATCTGCTGGGAGGCTGTTCCACTTATCTACCTTCTCTCAGTAAGGTGTTTTTTTTACATTTTTTTTTCTGCCCGACCTGGCAACGTTATCAGGACTACCACCTGGCTTCAGGGGCGCAGGAATCGGAGCATCGAGATCCTGGCAGCGGAATCACAATTTGGGAAAATCATTGTATGAAGCTGGTGCCCGGTTCTTACCCCTCTGCCACGGCAGCCACGCATGAAGCGCTTCTGTGAATAAAGCCCCAGCGGGGACGGGGCGCGCTGTGTGCGGCTTTGCCAGATTAACTTGCTATTAAATTAGAAGGTTTGGCATTTACTGAACAAATTGGAAGAGATTTCTCTTCAGCGCTGGCCAAAAAAAAAATAAGACTTTAAATCTAAATAAAAAATTCCCATTGAAAATGAAGTTTGGAACAGAAAACGGAAAGGGGCAAAAACTGAATAATGTAAAAATTTGGCAAATGACAAAACGAACGCGTTGCTGCCCTGTAACCCCCCACAGAAACCGGTCAGAGGTCCAGGCTGGGTAACCACGGGGCAGATCCGAAAAACATGTCTGAACACCCAACGCTAGGCCGGAACCGTGACGGAAGCCGGCAGGGGTAACGGAAGTGAGGAGGAGATAGCAACAGGGAACTGGTGCAGGACTCAGGGCAAGGGCGGAGGTATGACAGGCTATGTTACACTGAAGGTGTAAGGGTCTTAAGTAGTGTCCCAGAAGCCCCCCAGGGAAAACTCACAACCAAACGGTGTGCAGACCCTTTAAGGGAAGCTCGGCCGGCACGCAAGCGTAATGCCAGAGCCGCAAAGAACGACTCACCGATGGCCACCAGCGGTCAACGAGGGACCGAGCCATCTGCACAGGGGTCTTTACGGACCCCGAAACCATCGCAAGAATTCAGAATTCAGGTTATATGATCATTTTATACCATTTACATACTTTTAGCTATCATTATTCATTTATAGTAGAGGCAGAATTTTGGAACAGCGAAACCAGTTGAAGTTAGTTCGGGGAAGCGATGAATAAAATCAGAGGCAAACTTTTTGGGGTTGGCGCGGTCATCGTCGAAAATAAAATACTGAAGGCAAATAGTGATGAGAAAAGAGATATATTGATATTACATGGATTCACGTTAATTCCTTGTTGGCGGATTCATTTGCTCTGAAACATTAAAAAATATGTTTTTTTTCATCATCGTGAGATCAAAGTATCTTCCAGGTCTTTCCAATGCAAGTCAACGGCATCTGATTATGGAAAGCGGACCCTGAAGAAGAATTTTACCAATAATAACATATTTTACAGATAATTATTTTTTTTGTCGCATTGAAAGCACAAGACAAGATAAGTTGGGGTTAGTGTGTGTGATAGTGCGAGTGTATGTAAGGTGTGTGTGTGTGTTAGAGTTAGTGTGTGTTAGTTATGGGGGGGCAGGGGCACTTGGGTTTACCTGCCCTCCCCCCCCCAAGGCGGAAGGTGCTAGTCCTCCCCTGGATGGTCAGAAATTTGACTTGTCTCATCAGTTTCCATGACTCCACTCACAACTAGCCCTAAATACCTCCATTTTGGCCAACTCGATTACAGAAAAAAAAGAATTGTTAAGAATTAATGGGTCGATCATCTGAACCTCTATGTGCCCGGTACTCAGACTAATTAAACATATGATATAGCACCCTCATATGCCACAGCGCTGTACAATCTGGAGGCCCTTGCTCAATTAATCAGGGAACACAATATAAAGTGATTAATATTCATCGTTCAGCCAGACATTATCTAAATTAAAGGCATTTTTATAAAACCAAATATTAAGCCAAATATCTCAAAAACTGACTTTACAATTTTGATAAAAATGTCGTAGCTGAGAATCGAAAAAAGTCTTCAAAACGAAACTTTGTATCGGTTCCTTTATAACTTTTTTTTTTAAAAGTATCTCATATTTTTAGGTTGAGGAGCCAGAAGTAGACCTCGTGTTCCAGATGGAGCCTTGATATTTCGAGAAGAAGAAAAAGAGTGAAAATGCAATCTTTTATCCGCCGTTCCCACAAAATTCCAAATGATGAACCCGTATCTTCTGCATATATAGCGATCTCTCTATACCTTTATCTTCTAATATTTTATTTAGCCCGCCGAACATGCTTCTGTATTACGTAGGACATAGTTATATCGATGTGATAGCTTTCAGATTAAATGTTTTATGATTAGTCTTATCTTTAAACTGGAATTATACGAGCCTCCTGTCTACGATAAAATTAGATTTTTTTTTTTCTACAAAGTAGAGGCAATTCAAGATTTTTATTGAAGCGGGTGTTTGTTATATCTCCCAATAATATCTCCATATCTTTTCCATTTCATATTTAACGACTTTGAAAATTGGATTCGTTGTTTGCTTAAACTGTAAAAAAAAATTTATATATATTATATATTTAAAATGTTCTTTTCGCTCATCCTTCAGAATCTGCTTATTTATGCTTGAATTAAAGAGGTACTTTGGTTACATTTAAGAAGTCACTTTTCTGTTAGTTTTAAAGTTTTAGGTATTTATGTAAAGTTTTTTTAATCTTTGGGATTGACCAGCAGTCTCCGAGGGATTTGCTGTGTCCAAGGATCTCCGGGTCCAGTTTCTTCTTTTTTTTAGATGTGTGGCCGTGCCCACTTTTTGCCCATATTCCGCCTACTCCCTGCCCACTCCCCTCCCATCATTGGACCCTATGCACAGCTAGCCCCTCCCCTTCACGAAGCCGCTCCCCCAGAAGAGAGAGCGCTCTGGGTTGCTTACCATTGTAAATTCCCATTTACGATCACCTGGAATTAAATGTAATTATGTCATTTTCTGCCTTCAAGAAATACAATAATAGTACAAAAAAATATATATTTTTTAGATCATATGAAATAGACAAAATATGTGGGGGAGCCTCAACCCGTGCTTTATATCTGTGTGTAAATTAGGATTGAAATATATTATTGGATCCTTTTGTCTTAATTTATACTAACATTTTAGTAAAATTAAAGGTTCCAAAAAAAACAAACAGCTGATGTGTGACAAAGTGCAGCAATTAACAGGTTAAACGTGTTGTTTGAAGATAAAACTGCCTTTTAAAACCAGTCATTTGCGTGAGGTTTATACATTGGAAAACAGCCATTAAAGTAGATAATCCTTGTATTTAAACATGCTTTTGTACAGAGCGTGCCAGTAAATTGTGATTAAAATGATCAAATAAATAAAATGATACGGAGTGGTGTACTTATCGTCAAATAGACACGTATTGAAAGTGCCCTAAAACAAGGACAAATTGCTCTTTGAATGTTTCTGCTCTACGCAGATGCTAAAATACTCAGATGGCTTTGTTTCCTATAGATACCCACAATAAAAGGTATTGTGCAGAATTCTAAATCCTCTTTTAACTAATCAAATAAATCATCATATCTCGCAGTTAGATGACTGAGCTCTGTCATTGGAGTAGGGCTGTGTTGGGTTTAAAAAAAACACTTATCTTAGGTAGAAGCTGCAGCTCCAGAGCTACAGCAGAACGCCTTCTCCATTCCATCCATGGCATGAAAGGGCAGCCATTGAAATCAATGGGAGGTCTTCATAGAACCTCGTCTGGTACTTTTTCTGAACAAGTGCTGGAGATGACTAGAGGTAAGTATATCATGTGCCAGGAGGCATAGCTGAGGGGTGGTTATGGGGGCAAATGCATATGGGGAGTCTGCAGAATCCCTCCCAAGCAATGGGGGTCATAGGTGCATTTAAAGGGGTCACCCAGAGAGTTTCTGGGCGCTGCAATGGCTGTTGAGGTTCTGACGCAGAAGACCTATGTCTGGCACCCCTTTTCCGACATGCACGTGGTTGCTCACATACAAGGACACTTCCCGCCATCTCCATGCGCTACGCAGCTGCCTAAGTCACCTACTGGTTGATTAACTCAATCTGTCCAGAGATCTTCTGGTATTAATAAATGGGTCACTGGTTGTCTTACGAAGAGTTCCTTCCATGGTGAACGTTCTTAAGGACCAAGCGAGACAACGGAGATGACACGGAAACCATACAGACCGTCGGCACTATGGTGGACAACGTTGGCGACGTCTAACTTGGATTCCATCCATTGATAAAAGGCTTTCGCTGATGGAGTCCATGTTACTTCTGCCCGGTGGGATCTTGGTCTCCAAAGGCTGGTTTTAGAAGCTTTCAGCGCTCGAATCTTCACCTTTTATCACTCAATTCATCTTCTTTTATAGAATTAGATGTTTCTGACTGCGTTTAAAATGTGCTTTATTGTTCAGGAGGCTTTCATTTAGGCTTAAATTATCAACATTTATTTTTCTTGCATCTAGATGTCAAGCTATCGAGCCGTTCGACCAACACAGGGGTCACCTCGGGTCACTCATACCCTGAATAAAGTGTCAGCCGAGTGCTCAAAAGTGTTGTACTTGCTCGGATCACTAGCTTTGACCTACACACGCTGGAACATATGGTTAGATGCAACACACATGTCCTAGGGGGAGATGGTTGCTAATATTTCAACCCCTATTAAATTCAACCCTTTCACTGCCAGCGCAGTCGCTAAAGCTGGCAGCAGAAGACTTCACCCATTGTGTGAGCAGAGGGAAGTGAAGCTGTCGGGCTTGTCACATTGTGGCTTCGGGTGACGACAGAAGGAAACAATCTGATTCAAGATTCTAAATTCCCAAAAAACATTGAATTAGGCCAGATATTGTTTAAAAGGGACATAACTATTTTGATTGATTGAGTTTTGTACGCAATAGGGAATGAAGGTCGTGAGTGGGTTTCAAGGTTTAGAGTTAACTAAAGACAAACAATACCTTCACACCTTTTACTATTACTAAATTACTAAAAAAAGGTATTTTGTTAACTAATTTTTTTGTACATTATGGAAGCTATGACTTGTCCACCTCAAAAAGACAGTAGAGCTTATACATAACAAAATAGGAAAAAATGGATATACCCTCCAAAAAAATACACTTTTTTTTTTATAAACGCACTTTTATATGCTAATTACAAAATTGAAAAACAAAAAAGGATGGATACCAAGACCAGTCCATCCAAAAGGTCGGCTGAGCCTAAATACCTTAAATCAAATAAAAATGTAATTATGATAAAGAAAAATACCACCTTTCTAAAACAAGTTTGTTTCTCTCTAATATGACATTTTTTATTGCTAATTGCTTGTTGTCATGGAAACGTCGTCTGTATTTCCTAGCTAGACAATGTTTGTATGTTACCAAAAATGATTACAATGCAAAGTAGCAAAACTTTATATTAAAAATATACGTATAGAATTATGTATAGATATCAAGAGTGGAAACATACTAAGGTGCAAAAATATTGCAAAAATGATGATTTATTTTGCTTTTCTTAAAGTGTTGAGGTTCTGTTTCTTAACCAGAAAGCCAATTCTGAACAGAAAGATAAGGTAAGCAAAATAGGAAGAGATTTTCTTGTAGCTATACTAAATTCTTGACATTTACAAATAAAAAAAAAAACCTACTGGCAGATCAGCCCCGTTCTTCCATTTTTTCTGCTGTTCTGTAAAGAAAAAAACCTTAATTAGTCCTTGGTTTCATTTAGCCGTATGCATGTTTAAATCCCCTTGACTACCACTTCTGCTGGGAGGCTGTGCCACTTATCTACCACCTTCTCAGTAAACTAATTACATCTTTTACTTTAAGATTATGGTCTCTGGTTCAAACATTTCTGTTTCTTTGAAATACATTTCCCTCCTGTATTCTCTATGCATTTGTATTTGTATATATACTATAATATATATATATATATATTTTATATATATATATTTAATACCAAACTGTTGCAAGTTATTACTTTGCATTCAAACGATGAAAGCAAAGTGGTTATAAAAAAAAGTACAAACTCCTATATACTCCAGCGATATAATCATTAATACTCCGCTAGCCAGATATCATTTTGCGAAGGAAAACATTCCGGTAACTCGGTTAAATTTCAGAATTAAAGGCTTCCTTTGCGTTTCGGCTGGCATTGAAAATCTTCCTGCATAATTCAGCGTATAAATCTGTTCCAGGCAGTAAGTTGTTGGTGATATACGGTGTTATGCAGAAGGTTTCGGGCATAAAGAAGCGTAGGGGGGGGGTGTAAAATGAAAAAGTTGCAATAACTAACAGGTACCTGTCAACAGTCAATCGTGATATTACACCCCCCCCCCCGAAAACGCGTTAACGAGATGCTGCAAAATATCACTCCGCGTTCGCTAAATTGATGGCGGCTTAATGGGCACAAATCTTTATTTTATTTCTACTGTTTGCTTTACAGAATTACTCGAGGGCTAACAATTAGCAAAGTACGCCAGTGTACAGCGACTGAGTATAATTCCCTTCCTTCTAGGACCAGTAGGCACCGACCCAGCAGAATTTAAAGGGACAGTCATGATGGTTTTTTCTTTTTCCGCCATTTTTTGGAACGCCGGTGTACCGGTGGCACTGGATGGTTGGGTGATCAGCCCCCCCAATGCCAATGGGATATGTGTGCGGTTTCCAGCATGTACAGTAGACCAGGCGGCAGCAAACCCCCCCCAACGTTTCAGGTGTCCGAATCGGGATGCTGACTCGGGAGGTATGGCTAGTGGTGTTTGGGGGGTCGGACCACCTGTCCATTCTTCCGGAAGAGCCACCCCGCGCCATGCTTGGCCGAGTCAGGGAAGATCAGATCCATGAAAAAGATATAGTGCGGCAGCTACTCAAGACAGCGCCCAAAACTCGTGACTGTCCAGCATAAAACCGGAACACTTGGGAGGTATACAGCAGCACTTGGAACGGTGAAATAACATGGATCAACGCTTGGGGAACAGCTGGGCCAGCTCAACCTCTTATGAAGCCTACCGTGAAACTCGTGCTGGGCATTTGCCTAGAGGCATTGCTTTATGGTAGCCCTGACCATACCTGACCCACTAAAAAGGTGATCATGCGCAGCTTCAGGCAATACGTCACGTGGTGGTTGCGACGTCCCAACGCGTCGCTGCAGAATTCTCTCTTTAGAGAGGTGGAAGGAGCCGACTGTCACATTACTGGAGATAATGAAAGAACTTTAAGAGATACTTTAACGTTTTAGTGCCTCCTATGAGCGCATTAATGCGATGTCATGTATAATGTATACGCACCACTTAGCACCAAAGTATGTTAGCGATTGTGACACATGTAACAGCTCAGCACCTCCCGAGACTGGAGATAATTAATGCCGGTGACATGTTTAATGGACCAACACCTTTTAGCACTAAAGTATATTAACGGCGGTGAAATATTTATCAGATTAGGCTCTCTTAGCACGCGTACCTTGATGGCAAGACATATTCTATGGATCAGCTGCTTTTAGAACCAACGCTTATGACATATTTGACCGACCGGAAACTCCAAAGATTGGTAGACCTCCGTCGTTTCATGTTGGATCAGAATATAATAAGTCTACAGAGTTGGCCATCGCTCTACGGAATCCATGTTGCTCTTTACAATGTAGCGGAAAAGGAGTGCAGAGCTCACCGATGGTGGATCAGGAGGGGTCGATGCGTCTGCCTCCATCTTGCTTTCTTCTCTCACCAACCAAGGTGAACCAAGCCAGGCTTCGCCAACATTAACACTGATATCAACCGACGACCAATGGGCGCCAGGCGCTCCAATGTACGCCATAAGCTCACAATAACACATTATTATTGGGATATTTGAGGCTACATTCTAGGCTCGTGGAAAAAAATGTCCCCTTCCACGCTGCGGTCCTTACCGCTGAGCGCTAGGATATGACATCATATATCGGCGCTCTGTCCTTAAAAGGTCAGAATTCACCACCGACTGTCAGATGTTTTAGAAGCCAACCCCGTACGGAATGCCGTCGGTTAATCCATTTCCGTCAAGCGATATTTTAAAAGGCACCTTTAATTTTCTAGCTCAAATATTGGAATACCCACGACTGTTTATACAAAACGTTTCTTATCAGCCGCCATACGGGGGAAAAGTACGCAGCCAATCGGCGCAGGCCCTGGGTGTTGACACAGCGCGTCGACTTCAACAACAGAGCGGGCGCTCGCGGATTTGTAAGACTAGAAGTCTGTAAATTTGTCTGTAAATTTGTCAGCAAACTGAGAACTTAATAACATTTGGACGAAATCTCCCGGAGTGTCTGTCGGCGATACGATCCGCGGCTTTGGCTTTGCCCAAATTCTTTTTTTTAACGTGGACGTAATCTGACTCTGCGCTGTGACCCGGGAAATAATCACAATATCATATATTATAATAAAATCTCCATTTAATTTGATACATTCAGGTTAGGGGTTAACTGTTTAAACTTGACATGGACTTCTGACCTAAAGTTATTATGTATCCCGTGAAAAATCAGAAGCCATTTTGGGGTCAAGAAGGAATTTTTCCCTACAATCTAGTTTTTTTTTTTTTACTTTCTTCTGGACCAACAGCAGGGTTAAAAATATCTTTTTTTTCTAAACTAAATTTCTAAATTTCATAGTTTTCTCATATTTTTGTTTCTGTTACTTCTTTTTGGTAATAAAATCTACCCTTTTAGCTGTTTTAGTCACCTGTTATCCCCCCCCCATATGGTCCATCTTTTTGTCTGCATTGGGTTAATATAAATATATAATTATGGTAATAAATAAAATTAATTGGGTGAATATCATCACTTATTTATAAAGAGCAATACTGGTGCACAGATTTAAAGATGGTCTGGTCGCTATAGAAACCAATGGAGTAGTCTAGAACGCAATGTTCACTGGTTGCTATGGTGATACGACCACTTTTAAACCCTTTCTCGTTGCTGTCCTGCCTAGTCAGGCCTGGGCCTAAAAGGGCATTGCATTCTAAGACTCCATATTTTTGGGCCATTTTAGTGTAAAATTTTTGTGGGGGGAGCATCGCAATATCACGCAGGACCTCCTTGTACTAAAATAAAGAGAATTCAGATCTTTTTCCAAAAGTGGTGGAAAGTATTCTCCTGAAATCACAAGAAATGTTTTATTTGTACAGAAAAAATTAGTTTTTTAAAGCATTCTTTAAATGGATATAATTTACAATTTTAAGACATTTTTATTTTTTTGGGAGGGGGGGTTGCAAAAAATGGTCTGTTAATGTTTGGGATTAACCCGATTTAATGATGTAATGAAAAATGAAATGAGTTACAATTTAGTTAAAAATACTTTAATTGAAACGTTAGGCTACCCCTATGGGGGGCGGAGGGGGTTTGGGAATTCCTGTGTAAACTGTTACTCTTCTACAGAAGAAAATGAATGGTGGTGCCAGGTATATCACACCTGTCAAACGGTAATTAAGCCCAACTATTTCCTTTGAATATTAATTTTTGGGGACTGGTTTGATGAGTTGTTCTGCTCGCAGCACGCGGTATAAATTTTGTGAGATGACAAAGAATTGGCAGCTTTCAGATACTGACGGGAGATAATGGGACAGAAACGATAAAGCCCTATTCTGAAGAGGTTTGGCTTCACTGCGCATGAGAAGAGAGATGAACCTGTACCACCTGTGACCTGTAAGCCCTGTGACCCTGCACCCCCGTGACCCTGTACCCCTGTGAACTGTCCCCCCGTGACCCTGTACCGCCCTCTACCCTCTATGTGAGCCTGTGACCCTCTACCACCTGTGACCCTGTACCCCCTGTGACCCTCTACCCCCTGTGACCCTGTACCCTCTGTGACCCTGTACCCTGTGAACCTGTACCCCCGTGACTCTGTACCCCATATGACCCTGTATCCCCTGTGACCCTCTACCACCTGTGACCCTGTACTCCCTGTGACCCTCTACCATGTGACCTGACCCCCTCTACCCCTGTGACGCCTACCCCCTGTACCCACCTGTGTGAACCTGTACCCTGTGACCCTGTACCTGTCTCCCTGTGACTGTACCCCTGTGCCTCTACCCACTGTGACCTCTACCACCTGTTGTGACCCTGTACACCCTGTGACCCTCTACCCCCTGTGATCTCTACCACCTGTGACCCTGTACCCCCTATGACCCCAATGCTGATTTCTAGGGCACGTGTTCAATGCGTGTAATAGGCTGCTCTGTGGCATGGATAGATCATATTAAAATGTATCTTTTTGTGTTAAAATGTACCCCTGGAAACATTTTAGATCAGAGTTAAACCCCAGGCCACCATCGCTGTCTCTAATCACCGGCGGGGCTGTTCGTGTTTAGCCCCTCATATTTTACATTCAGTTCCACCCACCTTCCATAATTATGGGTGCTCATGGCATCCCCGGAGGGGTGCGGGGCCCTGGGCGGCTTGCAGGGGCCCCCATCAGCGACGTCACGTAACTAATATGAGAGAAACACCAAGAGCATAAGAGCCTGGCGTCCTCTCGCTGTGATTTCCAGCAACTGCATGATAGGCACATTTACAGCAACATGGCGGTTATGCATGCAGGACAGGTGAGAGCCCGGGGCCCAAGGCCACCGCCATGCTTTGCCCAATATATCTAACCCTGCTTTCCTGGCTCTCATATCTAGAGGGATTGCCCCACCAACTGGAATAACTGGGATGTTGCCGCCCTACAGTGGCTGAGCATTATAAGAGTTAGAGTCCATGGCAGCTGGCAGACCAGAGACTGAAGACATGGCTATCCATACAGCATGGCGTTCACTGAAAACAGGAACGTCTCTTTGAAGCCTGAATACATCAGCCAGATGGGCAGAATGAGACGGACCCTAAGGGTGCCGGGAAGAGACCGACAGATGGGAAAATAAGAACAGAATATGGTGTACATATAAAAGACGAGAGAGCGCTGCTTCCCTGTCCTCCAAGAATTCGGGAAACAGGGGGGGGACGAGGAACTTTATATGTAACAAGTAACTAGAAGAGACATTTTACACCTAAAACGTATTGGTTGTGATACTTTTAGGTATAAGGCAAGTTTATTGAAACATTGGCAAAGTAGACATTCAGGGCCTTGGGCAGAGATGAGAAAAGTGTGATGTGGTCAAGGCTTGTCGGGCGCTAATCAAATACCAGTGTAACCCATCAATATAACCAGTATAACCCATCAATATAACCAGTATATCCCATCAATATAACCAATATATCCCATCAATATAACCAGTATAACCCATCAATATAACCAGTATATCCCATCAATATACCCCAGTATAACCATCAATATAAGCGCGTATATCCTGTCAGTATAGCCAGTATAACCATAAATTATAACCAGTATTAACCCATCCAATATAACCAAGTATATCATCATATACCAGTAATAACCCATCAATATAAGCGTTATCCCATCAATATAACCAGTTTATAACCACAATATACCAGTATAACGCCATTCATTATAACAGTATATCCTCAATATGAACAGTATCAACCAATCAATATAAAACCAGTATATCCCATCAATATAACCAGTAAAACCCATCAATATAACCAGTATATCCCATCAATATAACCAGTATAACCCATCAATATAACCAGTATATCCCATCAGTATAGCCAGTATAACCCTGATTCAGAGAGATCAGAGTCCTGATCGCTCTGCTACTTTTTTGGAACCAGAAAAGGATGACGCTTGGAATAAGAATGGACGGGAAGTACCAAGGATGGAGAACTGTTGCTTTTTTGCAATTTTCCAGAACAATCTGAGGGTCATGGGAGTTATAGCCCCCTGCTATCAAGGAAACATTGAGCAAATTTACAAAAAAGTTTGTTCCTCAATTTCATAAAAATATGCGATTCACGTTAATCAGCTAAACGCTTTTCCTCTGAAAGAACCTGGCTGTATGGAATATGTTCATAAACTGGAGCCGGGGTGAGACCAGAAGCAGCTAAAAAACATACAAACTGGACCCCAAACAAAGAAAAAGTATAAATCAGTAATCACAGCAAACATTCCAATGACTATTATTTATATTTGAAACATTGTAACCCACCCTGCAGTGCAGATAATAATAATAATTACAGCTCTCCAATCCTAACACCTACAGCCCCATCACAGGCTACTCTCACTCCAAAAGAGTCTTTGTCTTCCATCCTCTAAAACACACAAAGCCTACCCTACTTACCCCCCTGCTAAACAGCCCCCTTACCTCTCTCTCTACACCTTGGGCTTTTGCATCTCTCCTAACACTTTCTGCACCCCCTCCCTTCTCTTTTGCTTTCTTTTTTTCCTCCTTTCTGCTGTTTTCTTGCTCCCCCCTGCCCCCCTCTCTCCTCCCTCCCGTCTCCCCCTCTCCCTGCTGCCATTCCCCCCTCTCTAGCTCCCAGCACTGTAGCTGTATTATCAGAGTGCCCTGGTAGGAGACACATTTCCAGCAGGACTGCAGTGAGGGAGTGCTGAGCCTCTCTGCATCTGTCTGCTGGCTGCTCTCCTCTCCATCCCCACCCTCCACCACCAGTAGCAACAGCCACAGAATCTTCTCCTTCTCCAAGTCTCCCCCCCACCCCTTGGATAAACACTGCTTTACCACCCCCAGCACAGAAACTGGAGCATGGAGCCCTCACCAAATCAGACAAGGAAATATGGACTGCGAAGATGGATGGGGTTAGATTGACAGCTTGGGGATTTAAATCTAAGGATGTGGAGAAGATCCTCACAAGGTGCTTAGGTTCCTGCTGCATCCTCACTAGATCTCCTGCACCACCAATGCACTGGAGGGGTAAGTGTTATCTGTGAACTGCAGTCACTGTCCCTGACACCATGGTATCTTGAGACAGAAGCTTCCTTGGTCCTTTTTAGAGCCTTAAAGATGATGCCTTCCTAAGAGCTGGTGATGCCAGGAGATGTCTATAATACCTCTTCATTACCAGTTTCCAGCTGGATCTTATCTGCAGTGAACTCTTTAATAGGAAGAGGGGTAGGTTCACCCAGACCAGACCTTCTGTGGCTGTAGGTTGGACATCTGGGGTGTCTTATCTCTTATCCCAAGCAGCTGTTACTGAGACCCTGTCTTGGTCATTCCCCAGGTCTCCAAAAATTCTAGTTTGTTTACTGACCCACTAGATCTGCAATCAAAGCAAAGTGCTTTCAGAAAGATGACATTTAGTATCACTGCTTCATTTAATGGACAAGCACAACCCTCCGTCTGTAGGCTTTACCGATACAACTTGTATCAAAGTGTGGCTGGGGAAATGGGAGTTGAGGTCCTGCACCTCCAGACTTGCACGGTTTCAAGTCAAAGACCATTCCTCATCTTCGAACAAGTCGTGTTTCTATGTTACCGGATTATTCCTTCTAGAGATAACATTTGTAGCAGTCTTTTAAATGTCTCACAATTGGGTTATTATGAAATAAGTTTAATCGATTTTATTAGTCTGCGATTGGAATGTTGGAATAACCCCAGGCTTCACGGCTTAGTCCTTATCTGGTATCAGATGACTTGTCAGCATTTTATTCCAGTGAATAGGAGACAATATGCAACGTGAGACATTTACGTTAAAAGACAAACGTTCTCTTTAGTTCAGTTATTGGTGTATTTATAAAGAACCCATAATTTACATTAATTAACAGGTGATGGTGACAACTATGGACAGAATGCAACAAAAGATGAAGCTACCTCTGGGTGTAGGAGCTTACACTCTACTAATTTTTAATAAAAAAAATAGAACATCAGTTTGTATTAGGTAGATAAATGGAACAGCCATACAGTAGAAGTGGTAGAGGCTAATACAGTGAAGGAATTTAAATATGAGTGGGACAGACATACGGCTCCTGAATTTAAGACTGATTAAGGTTTGAGTCTTTACGGCAGACGAAACGGGCAATCAGAAGGGGGCCGAATGGGGCCTGTCTGCTGGCAAATTCTATATTTCCATGTATCTTTGGCATGTTTAACTATTCAAGGTGCATATGGACAGCATCAGCTATCACGCGTGTTGGGTTTTTTTAACGTAATTCTGTAAAATAATGAATAACCGTATAGGCTGGGTTTGGAAGACTTCTGCCCCAGGGGTAATTAAACAACAGTAAAAGAAACAAAATTACAAAGTGTGATGAAATACTGTACGTTGCGGAGCTTTTGATAAGTGTAGCCGGTGAAGTCTCTTCTGCCGCGCGATGCCGAACTCTTTTACGTGTTCTGCTTAATCCTTTCAGAAAGGTGACATGTTTGAGTCAACAGCAACCGGCGAGAGGCTCGTCTAGAAGTGACTGCGGGAGTAGAGCGCTAACCCTTTGCGCAGAACTTTTTACCCCCTTTGCTACAATAGTAACAGCTGTCAGGAGGCCCTGCGAGATACTGGGTGGGTGTGAGGGGTACTTTCTCGCCCCACGCTGCCATCATCACCATCCCTCCATTGGCATTCGCCTCTGGTGCAAGTAAACAGGGGCAATTGCAACATCTGGCAGCTTTTTTTTTTTCGTTGTAATTTTTTTTATAATTTGCTACATTTTATTTGATATGCTTTCCCTTTTAGCAAGTGGCCAATAGAAGCGTATGGAAGAAATATTGGGAAAAATTCACTTTTTTCCATTGAAATGTAAAACATGATACTTACCAGTTGTTAAATAGTTAATAGGCTGCAGACGTGAGAAGTAAGGTCCTTGTGTCCTATTTAGAATACAGATTGAGAGCCCCCCCACGTGCATTCTCTATATGTTGAGGGTTTACATGTCTCTTTAATCGTTATGCATTACTGTACCGGATGGCAGCAGCCGTTCATATGGTATCTCCACCAGGCCACCAGCTTGGACATGGGGTGGTCTGGACCTGCGAGCTGGTGAGTGAAGCAGGTTTTTTTTGAGGGGGGGGATTCATTGGGTAAGTGACATTGTTTAGAAGTCTGGCGGAACGACCTCCCTGGGCTTGATGGGAACTTAGAACAAGATCTGCTACAACGTCAAGTAACCTGAAACATTTATACAAAGGAGGCAGACATTCCAGAGACGTTGGTGGAAGAAGATTATGTGGACAGTGAAGCGAGACGTGGTTAGCAGATAAATATGGTGGTTATAAGGAAAGGCTATTCTACATAGAGTGAACGGAGGGCGTTTGGGGGTCTTGGGTGGTGACATTGTCTATGTTATGGGATGAAAACCCAATAAATGCTGTACATATTAGAAAAAAACCTGACAGCCAGAAACTTCATCATCCATGAGGTACAGGGAGCTCCTTTCTCCCGTTGTTTCTCCTTCTGATGAGACATGCGCGCCCCGTTGTCTCTCGGTGACATTTGTAGTGAGCAGGGAGTTGGGGAGCACCTCATTTTGCACGATCGATTTCCAACCTCACAAAACAGCACGTAACGGGGCTATCCGACCGTACCGTGAGAGGTTTCACGCACTGTGTGATTACATGTTAACCAGACAAAGCCCCAAACTGGAAGACAGAATTGGGTGCTTTTTACATTAATGGTCGATAGCAAAACCTTTTAATTGCTTCTTCTCTGGCTTGTATCCCATAGTTAAAATCCGTATTTCCTGCTTGAATGTAGGTTACGTTATTGAGAATATTTAAATTAGAGGAATGTAATTCCTTGTTACCAGAATTAGTGGGTTGACACCAAACCTCAGTATAATGGTTCTAGTTGTTGCTGGTGGTCACTGCTGCCGTAGCGAGGTTTTCACTCATGATAACCAACAAGGTTCAGCCTTACGGACCTTTGCTACTTAGTAATGAGCAAGATACCAGAAAATAAGCAAACTCGTAGTCGGAGAGACACATGGTCAAAGTACAGGACAGCGGATCAGCACCTGGGGTGCCTATGGGTCATTGGTACGCAGGATTAAAAGGGGCGACAGAATAGTGTGCCCAGTACACACGGACATTTCAGAGATAAAGCTTAGATACTGAAAACCTTCAGATAAGGCTGATACCAAAGCAGGGCTTATCTCCAACCAACATAACTTAACAAACAAGCAGACAGGTAACGACAAAAGAAACAGACTAACAGGTTGTTGTTGATGACAGTGGTATGGTTAACTGGTGTCATATACCATTACTGGTGTCATATATACATTAACTGCGGTGTCATATACATTTATATAGTATTGCAGTGAACCAAACGGCTTCTCATATTTTTTCCAAAAAAAACGATATCTTCAAACCCCCGAGGCCGGCCATCGGAGGCAGTCATGCGATATTTTGGTGACATTCCACACTCAAACATCACACCGAGCCGATGGTTTACGGCAATGATGGAAAAGACTGTCGTTTGTTCCTTACGTCCGCTTCCCAGTTAATGCGTCGCATGGTCCCTCTTGGTGATTAAGACCGAGGCATTCTATTCTTTTTCACAGGCAGCCTGATAAGCAGTCAGGGCGTTTGTCTAGAAGATTGGGCCAAGATAACTCAGCGAGAACTCAATACCAAAAGCCACCGTGCTGCCGTCACAAACATTGTATTTGTGTTTGTGATACTAATATTAAGAAGAAGTAAAAGTTTATGGTGGGCGATTCTCTATATGTAAAAATTATCTGACGGAACAAAAAAAATATTTTAATATATACTAGTTCCTGGTTATGCATATAATCTGATCACCTTGTTATCCACGTGCAGGCTGGCTGAGATTGTTAGGAGTTAAAGCAGTAAGAAAAGCCACAAGCTGCCAACCCCCGTATGGTCTATGTGCGTTAATCACATTTTTTTGCGTTGTCCGTGTCATTTAAGAAGGAACAGGCAGAATATCTCATTTCCAGTTCATATTGAGCAATGCCGCAGGGTGTGATTTAATCCGGGCGTAATAATATACAGGGTATGCTTGTGAGGGGCGTTTTATTTCGGGGCGCGTGATTGGTCGGGGGATAGGGTGTCCAGCTATTCTGTCAGTGGGAACGAGACTAAATTCAAAGTTTCTTAAAAGACGTGGAAATTTCCCAGTTGCTTCTGGAAATGTTTATCTTGTGTGTGCAGGTCTGTGGGCCGGGGCGTCTGAATGCAAACTGTTCATAAGGCTGCTCTCGGGGGGGGGGGCGTTGGGGTCTGGGGGATTGCTTACCTGGTAGACAAAACTGTCAATAGTGAGTCACAAATGGAGACCGGCAGAGCAATTCACGTCTCACAACTGGGAGCCGCGTCAGGGAAATCTGATCTAATCCGCATGGATGTATAGTCACAGTAGATACAAATAAAACGTGTTACATCGTTACTTTTTATTTTTTTTAATACTTTAACCCCTTAATGACCGGAAAATGGTCCGAGAATGACCTTTGACGGTCCTGAACCGTCATTAAAATAAAAAAGCCTTGAAAGCGATCAAAGATCGCTTTCCTCGCTTAATCTAATTTTTATTTTATTGATTATGGTTATTGGTTATTGCCAGAGTAACCAAAAGAAGGGGGAGAAAAGAAAAAAGAAAGAAAAACAAGAAAGGTGGTGGTGGGGTGTCATAATTAAATTAAAGCTCATCCTTATTGTTTTTTATGGATTATATTATAGTAAATTTATACAATATCGCCCCCAGCTATGCAAATCTGTGTATGGCGGATTGGGAAGAAACATTTATTTGGACAAAGTGGGCAAACCTGGTCTCCTACCACAGATATATAGATGTTTTTTTTATTTGGAAGAGGGGGAAACACCCCAACTTGATATATTTCTGGGGGTACCTACAGAATAATGATTGGGGAATTAATCTAAGTACAGAAAATTGTGTACATTTCCTCGATCTAAGCATAGATGCGGAAAATAATAACATCAAAAGTAAAAAAATATTTCAAGAAAACCGATGTGAGTAGTTTTATAGGATATTAACCCCCCCCCATGGTTAGATAACAATCCGCAGAAATCAGAAGCTAAGATTGAAGAGAAATTGTACAGAAGAGCACGTCTGTCACGATCGATTACAAATCCCAAAAGAAAGGTTTATGATAAAAAAAATACCCAGAAAACAAAGTGGATGAAACAATAAAAGAGGTGTTGGCAGCGGATAGAGAGAGTCTATTAAAATATAAAAATAATGATAGTTCCATCAGTCATGGGTTATAATAATAAAAATAAAGTCTTAAAAAAATATTCCATAACACTGGTCCATACTGTAACCGGATGATTTATTAAAGGGCACCTGATAAGCCAAAAATAATATTTAAAGGGGCACCGAGTTTACGTAGAAAACTCACCAAAAGCTCTACATTCCATAAATTTCCAGGGAAAAAATAAAAATAATACCAGGCTTCCGCAGATGCAATAAGTGGAGGGCATGTAGATGAAATTAAGGATATTTTAAAATTGTGTATCAATAAATGTGATATTCCTATTAAAATGCCCGTGTGGGTAGGACTACAAGGAAGTCGCATGTCCATATTAGCGAACGTTATAATAATATTATAAAAAAACTTCTAACACATACTGCCTTCAAACGGGCATAACTAGAACGGCCCCAGTGTGAAAAATTCCCTCAGGGCCCCCCAACAACACCAGAAACATGTCTCACAATGCCATCTTTGCACGTAAACAGCTTGTGAGTGCCACCTTTGGCCCCAAACAACTGGCCTGCACCATCAGTGCCCTCAAACAGCTTGTCTGTGCCATCAGTGCCCCCAGACAGTTTGTTTGTGCCATCATTTGTGCCAGATAAGCCCAAACAACTTATCTGTGCCAAAATTGTTCCAAACCGCTTGTCTGTGCCTTCTTTGCCTCTTGCAACATACACTCTGACACACCTACCTAACGTTACATATACTAGCACACATACACATGCTTACTCATACTCACTAACACACTCATGCACATTAATTCTAACAACACTCCCTCTCACACCACTTATATATATATCCATTCTTATACACAAACACTTACACACGCATGCTAACACCAACTGCCTCTCACAACACTTACACATACATGCTCGTACATACAAAGGTTTTCACATACAGATTCATGTTAACACACAAACACATACACATTCACACTCACATACAGTACACTTATACATGCACATTCATGCTCACATACAGTACACTTATACATGCACATTCATGCTCACATACAGTACACTTATACATGCACATTCATGCTCACATACAGTACACTTATACATGCACATTCATGCTCACATACATACCCTCTAAAATCCCATACCCTCTTACCTCTCCCGCAGCTTTGGTTCTCCCACACTGTGTAAGCTGCCTGGGTTTCACGGCAGGGTCACATGACGTAATGTGACCCTGCTGTGTTTTTGTCTCCCGGCTCAGTCCAGATGGGAAGGGCCCTTTCTGAACAATTCTGAGCCAGCATTAGGAGACAGGAACAAGTGGTCGTCGGAGGTTGCCCGGGCCCCTTAGAGAGATGGGCCCTGTCACCTCCTATAGTAACACTACTGTCTCCAAACATTTTTTACAACACGCCAATCACCCTAATGGGTTACGCTTTATGGTAATAGCTGAATGTAAATGAGGGGGGGTTATTTAGGTAAATTAGAAATTAAGACACTTGTCCCAGTGATTAAATATATATTTTGAAATTTGCAATATCCCTTAGGGATATCATGTTTTATGTACTTTTTATGTATTTATTCATTTTCTTACAATTAATTGTATGTGTTTTGTGGTTTCCATGGTGACGAGTGCAACCCTGGGTTAAATGTGTGTTAACCCTCGCGGCAAGAGCTTTTTGGCAGAGTATGCAATTTTCTTTTTGCTGTATATTGTACTTGTGGTTAGATCTTTAAATCTCTTTTGGACAAGAGGAAGGTCGGGACCCATGATATTTTAGGGGACCCGTGACATTTTGGGGGACATTGCCACCATGCGCGTGAAGAGCTGCAAGTCGTCCAGCTTCCCATTAGATCGCAACATTTTGACTCAAATCACCAAAGATTAATTTCTAGCACTTTTTTTTTATTAAATGTCTTGATACATCCTTGAATTCTTTAATACAGAGGATTGGCAAGCAAAAGGTTTTGTTCGTTGTGTTGCTCGATAGATTTCAAATGTTTCTACACTTCACAAACGAGCTCACCGTCTGCATTTAACATTTCAAGGTTTTATCGATCTACCTCTGCATCTAAAACGGTTGTAAAGATCTTACTACGGAGACTTCTGGTGCGTTGGGATGTAGTGTAAAGGCCGTGGTAAGCTCATGACTAGTAGTAGACCCTCGTTGTGTGTAGACATGGGCAAACTACCTACGTAAAGAGTGTTAGGGCCGGTCCTAAACCAAATGGCACCACAGGCAGGAAGCTTACAGGCTACAAGTGAGTCGATGCCATGTGACCCTGCTGAGAATGGACCTCCGACCCCTTAAGTTAAGTAATTTAATCTGAAATTGCCTCGTTGTTCCGGGGCCGTCCTGCTCAGGCCAGAACTGGTGGCAACCCTAAGCCCGGTGACTCCAGGTGGCTACCTGGAATGCCTGGTATAAGACTGGCCCTGGAGACATTTCCGTACCCATTGCCATAGACAGAGTTACTGTAAATGTTAAAGAAAAACCCGAAAGGCGAAGAAAGAGATTCCGATCAATGAGTTGCTTGCACACTGTGGGTTAGCGGTGGAGTTCGAAACATGTAGATAAGTCGATGGGTGAGTCAGACACCAATAGACTGGAAGATTTTATGTAAGATCAATAAGCTCAGATCTTCTTCTGTGAGTCACATAACCCACTGGTGTCTGTGTTTCAGTATGTGGCCGGGACCCCGGGGGGTCTCTCACTATGCGGGTCTGATGCAGCGGCGTGGGTACGCAGACAGTGTCCTAACGCAAACTGCTTGGCTCCCCTCTCCGTGTATAGAGACCGTTTTGGATGTAGATGGCTGTGTATCAGGACATGCTACGGTTTCATTACAGCACAAATAAAAACAAGGTGCCAGTTTTACCGAAATATAAGCCAGCGATATCACCACAAGCACCTTCCGTGTGCCTGGTAGTTCACCACACAATCCACTTGCAACAGATGTTATTAGTGTCGGCTTCAAAGACCCCGCACGTGTCCCATTAATCCACCGCAGGTGCCCATATTACGCACCTGGCATGAAGCCCATAGAACCATAGAATACATGGCTGGGCAGCCTATTTTTTAACAACGTAAATCGTAGTTTGGCTGAGGGTATTAAGAGTTCTGGTCCACCAAGGCAAGCCATTAATAGAACTTGAATGCATTAGACGGTTCAGCTAATGAAGCTAAGCCAGATCTGTTATTTTGTTCTTCTATCTGAAGGTTTAATCACATAAACACAACACAGAGACATTTATAACGACCTATTAGTGTCTGCATTTGTGTTACGCGACAATTAAGTGTTCCCAACAAAGAGCAAAGGTTACTTAATTAAGAAATATTTGAGGTAAGGGCATTGGATAGTACTAGGAAGAATGTTTCTAATGTTACAATTAGTTGTAAAAGGTGTTATATCCTGCAGTGTAGGTGGAACAGCACCTTTAAAGGTTTTAGGTCGTCTGAAGGGATAATTCATATTGGTTATTTTTCTTGATTTATTATGGATACTTTTCTTATCTGCCGTTTCTCGCCATAAATGATCAATGAAACAATCTTAATTTCCTTTGGCAGAAGTGACACTTTGGGAGCAGATGTCCACGTGAACCAGGAACGTCCATCACCAATCTAACAAGACAACTGAAGGCAGTTGCATGTTTTATGATCTATGGTGAGTGTCAAATGCATTTATATATATTAGCAACATGTAATTATCACTAAGCGCAGTAGAATCGGCATACAGAATGGTCTTCTGTTCTGTGGGCATGTAATCTTGTATTGTAATATATTAATCTTTTATTATGACTACCAAGAAGAAGAACCAAGAATAAGAATCTGTTTTTCTTCCACTACCTGCATCTACTGCATCTTAGTCAATGTTTCCGCCTCTCTGTAACTGCGAGAGACAGAGTTTATCACAAATCCCCTCCAGCTTTTATTTTCACAGGTTTAGGTCTTATAGACTACATCCCGAGACCCGTTTTATGCTGTAGGGTAGACATGTCCCAGTCAGTGACTCCATCAGATTTCTGTACACCTGGAACTTGGCCAAGGTGACCATCTCCTATCTGATTTATCTTATCTTTATTTTAGGATTAATCTGTAATTTAAATATATCATGATATGGGATTGGATCTTGATAATTTACATTGCTCTTTTAATGTTCCTGTAGGTACAGTCAACAGAAGAATACAGGGAGGAGGCTCAATGACGGTTGCCAGCCATGCAATGTACTTGGAAGGCTGTCTTCTTACTAGCGTTGGCCTCGATCGCTATCCAGTACACAGCCATCCGAACCTTCACCACAAAATCCCTTCATATATGCCCAATACCCTATCCGGCCAACTGCAGTCCTGGCCAAGATCCTACCGAGGCTCCGGACCGGCTGTGCGAGGACAGCCAGTCTCAGTCCTCTAATTTTTCCAGAAAGACACATATTCTTATCTTAGCCACTACACGAAGTGGGTCATCTTTTGTTGGTCAGCTCTTCAACCAACACTCAGATGTCTTCTATTTATTTGAGCCCCTTTACCATGTCCAGTATACTTTGATTCCTAAGATGACTCAGAGTAAAAGCCCTGCTGATCGGAGAGTGATGTTGGGTGCAAGCAGGGATCTGTTGAGAAGTCTTTACGACTGTGACCTCTA
The DNA here is from genome assembly GCA_009364415.1 of Spea multiplicata. NCBI lineage: Eukaryota > Metazoa > Chordata > Amphibia > Anura > Pelobatidae > Spea > Spea multiplicata. Next base: position 1,567,042 of record VKOC01000004.1, on the reverse strand, counting down.
CTTTATGGAGAACTATATTAAGCCACAACCAGTTAACCATACCACAGATAAACTGTTCAGAAGGGGTGCAAGCAAAGCACTCTGCTCTTCTCCAGTGTGCGATGCATTAGGCCCCGCTGATATCTACCTAGACGAGGGTGACTGCGTTAAGAAATGTGGAAGCCTGAACCTCACTTTGGCAATGGAGTCTTGCAAAGACCATGGACACGTGGCTATTAAAACAGTCCGGGTGCCAGAAGTCAACGATCTTCGAGCTTTAGTAGAGGACCCTCGGCTTAACTTGAAGGTGATCCAATTGGTGAGGGACCCCAGAGGCATCTTGGCCTCACGTAGTGAGACTTTCCGGGACACTTACAGACTGTGGAGGATATGGAGGGCTACCGGCCGGAGGCCATACAATCTAGACTCCAGCCAGCTGACCACAGTCTGTGAGGACTTTTTAAACTCCGTCTCTACAGGGTTTAGTCGACCGCTCTGGTTAAAGGGGAGGTACATGCTTCTGAGGTACGAGGATTTAGCTAGAAACCCCATGAAGAAGATGGAGGAGATTTATGAATTTGTGGGCATTCCGCAGGATTCAAACGTAGAACGATGGATTCAAAATAACACACGTGGTGACCAGTCCTCAGCCAAACACAAGTACGGTACGGTCAGAAACTCTGCAGCCACGGCCGAAAGCTGGAGACTAACCCTGTCATATGACATTGTAGAATTCACCCAGAATGCTTGTCGACAGGTACTCATTCAGCTTGGATACAAGACTGTTAGTTCATCGCAAGAACTGAGAAACCTTTCCTATAGCCTGATAGAGGACAAGGGTTTCGCACCTTTTTTGTAAAGGTTCCGCTGTAACCACGGTACGCAGTGAGGGTGTAGGATACAGTGAAGTTAGGAAGAGATCAAACTATATATTTTTGATAAGCTCCTTCCCTGCTTCCTCTACTTCTCTTGGGAAAACTAGTTGCACTAAACAGTTGGTCTGGTAATAAAGCACATTAAAAAAGAATGAGAATTTTACCTCCAATCTAGAAACTTGAAGCCCTCGATCTATCAGCTTAATAATATCATATATGAAAATAAGGCATAAAAGCCCATGGGGACATTGTAATAATAAAAGGGGTATTTTATCAGATATTGGAAACCAGACAAAAAGTCACCCACAACAATATCAACAATTCGGCTTGTGGGCAGATAGAGGGTGTTAAATGTTTACAGGAACTAATATAGGATGGGGGGGAAAAAAATCACCCGTTGGAGCTACCCAATAATCAATGATGTCCGGATTCTCGGCTGGCTGAGGGGGAAATTGCACAAGCGTTCTTTTGTTTTCTTTCAAATAATGTTGTATTATTTATAAATGTTTATAAAGAGGGATGAATTAAAGTGCATGAAGTGCCGCTTATTGTGTCCAAAACCTCCGGTAAGAGGTCGGTCCAAAAAAAAAACAAAACAAAAAGTAAAAATCATTTTCAAGAGTGAACTGCTGGCCTGATATGTGTGTGTTTTCCAAAATAAAAAGGATAACATCAACAATTAGAAGGTTGGTTAATGGAGTGAAAGAAAAGTGAATAAAGTAGCTTTGTCGAGTGCTTCTCAAATGGTGAGCTGTAAAAAAAAAAAAGCAGATGGAGGATATAGAGCCTAAAAATGTATAAAGAATTAAACTTTTGTTTAAGTTTTAGAATGACATCATAATGCAGTGAAAACAAGAATATGAACAACTGGTCCATGGACCCAAAAAGGTTGAGAACTGCAGGCTTCGATGGCCTTGGGGAACTAACATAGACAATAGTCATTTGGCATGATTAATGATTTTTTTTATGGCAGCCATTAAAAAATCTGAATACCTGGCTGTCCTTTGACCACAATTATTGTCAATAGGGAAAGCTGGGTGACGGATACGGAATATGAATGAGATGACCGATACTGACTTAATTACCCACTTTAAAGAATACACATAATATGTCAAAGGTTTTCCTATTTGTTTGTTCCATTTTACCTCGACTGGGATGTGTGTTTCAGAAGATAAATCCCGAGAATAATGAATAAATCCACGGTCACAAGGAAATTATGCAGGAGCCAAAGTCTCTTGTCTATAACAATAAAATCTAGAACACAAGAGCCACCATGGTCTGCAAAAGGCATGATGGCCAGGAAGCATGTGACAAAAGGACTAAAAAAGCTTAAGAGCTGCCAGTATTTCAATCTGCGTAATGAGTGGAATCCTTTAGCACACATGGGATGGATATTTTTGGGGTAAAAAAAGACAATATTCCCTCTACCATGTTCAATTACACATATTGGGGATGCTATACTCAACTGTGAAAGACCATTCATAAAACAGTTGAGGTCTTCTAGAGGTGGCATGGCTGAACTTTGCTCAGGAACCTGGCTTAAATCTTGTAGAAACTCCATAACGAAGGTCAATATCAAGTTTCCCATGTTAAAAAATAGCAAAAATAAAGAAATGTCTCAGACATAAGAGAAGATTTATTTAAATATGTATGTCTGCATGGGTCAGAACGGCATAAGGAACGATTATTTAGAGGGGGTTCTCTCCAGTGACAGAGGAACTTCTTCATGCTGACAGCTTGTGCATTGTTTGGGGCCTAAGTTCCATATGATAACACCGGAGTAAATTAATGCAGTGGCAAAGCCTAAAGGCACACCCAATTTAACATGGGAATCCAGTAACGTCTACTTTTCTGTTACCTTTAAATTAAATTTTGCGTTCTTTGATGACAGCTGACAAAGAAATCTGTCATCTAGAGAATGAAGCTCATCGCGTAACAAGAGCCTTCACTCACAAGATAACAAGCTTTTTAGTATCACTCAACACAGCAAAGTTCTTCTTCTTTTTTCTTTCGTTTATTTGGATAAAATACAGGAAAACAGAATACTTCCCTAAAGCAGCTAATGAACAAAACAGCAAAGATAGGGATAACATGAGTGCACGCGGGCTCTGGGGATATTCTGCAACTGAAAATGTTTCCAAACAGTTTATGGTCTTATAATCAGCGGGAGAAGATAGGGACGTGGAATAGAAGCGGAGGCAACCGGCGACCCTTCAACTGTGAACTGCAACTCCCACAATACTTCAGGTGTTGATCAATGTCCGTTCAAGGATGGCAAAGGCTTAAGGCATTTGTAGTTCCTCAACAACTGGAGTGGAGCAATAAACATGTGCCTGAATATCAAGGTTCTTACCCCAATCTCAGCGTGAATAGTCAGATTCTCGGGTTACATGGGCTGGAGCCATTTAGGATATCTTTTCCTTTTAGTAAATTATAGTTTTCTTATTAGAACCATTTGGTTGTCACCATTTGTAATTTACTAGTAAAGAATCTCCATGATGATCTATGAAATAATTAGGGTTGGGTGAAATTTCAGAGGTATGTGTGTATATACAATGCATTTCATGATCCGTTTCAGCAGCTCCACGCCTTCTCTTGCCTCTTCTTTTTTTTCCCTTCTTCTGTCCCCTTTCTTCGCCTGCTTCTACCCGTTATCAGCTCCATTAACCAGAACTCCTGAAGAGCTTTGTGGAGAAAGAGAAGAGTTGCACCCTTCTTTCTCTGCGAATCTCTCTGCAATATTCTGGCTTCTTGTAGTATTTCCACGAAAGTGAGAAGCCACGGCGTGCACCATGGAGACAGCCTCTCTGTCCCTGGTCCTCTAATCAAGGTAGAGGCTGTGGGTGAAGGCTCTGCTCTTTGGTGGAACCGCTCCAGGAGGACTGGTTAAAAGAGAGAAGCTGACGATGAAAGGAGATAGAAGAAAGCAAAGGCAACTCCAGAAAGGGAGACAGGGACACGGAAGAAGTCGGCAGATAACTTAGATACATTGAGAGAGAGCTTGAGAGAGAGTGAAAGGGTTTGTGAGAGTGAATGAGAGTGTAAGAGAACATGAATGAGGGTGAGTGACAACAAATTTATTTTCCAAATGGAAAAAAGCCCTCCAAATTTTGTCCGAACCGTAAGGGCAGGAAGCAAAATTTGTGGTCGGGAAACAAATGGACCAAAAACAAACTTAAAATTATTCTCTGAAACATTTTTGGTCCATGTGCACAAGTCTAATTTCTATATCATAGCTTTTCCTTCAAGTTAAAGCCAACTCCCTGTGGGTAACGTAAACTAAGTATGCGGACATTTGTCATAGTAATACAGTAAAAAAACCTTAATAAAGAACATTTAATATTCTCATGCATTAAAACGTAAGACATCCATAGCATTTATTAAGATAGAATAAAGCACATGTACGTTTTTCGGTGGAATTGACATCCGCCACACATAGAAGTGAGAAATGTGATGGAAAATTGCTTTCCTCAGCTTGCTGAAAACCCACATGTGGCATTTAAAATGACTTGGGACTGGAATTGTGAAGCTCTGTCGTAATTAACTGGGTACGGGGTTTCTCTTTTTTGTTTAGCCTTCCTAGCATTTCCTAACGTCCAGCGTTATTTTTTTTGAAATAACTGACATATGAAATGACCTGACCTACATATCAGGCCACCAGCAGTTCTCATGCGACGCGAGATTGGTAATGAACGTTCAGATCTATGAATCGTGGCTCTAGATTTGCCTTCGTGAGGCAGAAATGCTTTACATCTGTAGATGATCGGCTGCAATTTGGGGTTTTACCGACCATCCTGGTGGACAAAGGCGACCAAAATCAATTAAAAGGCTTTTGGTCTGATGTCTAGCCGTGAAGAAAGCTAGCGAGTCATTAGAACGTTCATCAGCAAAACATGGGTGGTCTCGGCACCTCGTGGTACCCTGGGAAAAAAAGGCCCACACTTGACGCAGTGACGGCCATTAATATCTAATTATTCCTTAATGATCAGCATTCCGATCATCTTCGTCACAGTCACTCAAGATTCCATTATACGGAAGCATGAAATTGGACCTGTGACGTTTATGATCTTTGTTTCATTAAATGTATCTTCGGAGATCTTTTTTTTTTCAGTAGTACATCACGCGTATTAGGAATGGGGACTTCTTTCTCAGCAGGGCTATTTGTTTTTTTTTAAAGCAAATTCTTTAAAATGATTCTTTCACCTGTCCTAGCATCACTTTGCTTTCTTCGGCGTGTTCTGAGGGTATCGGGACGAGTGAAATGAATTGGACAGAAATAATTCTATTAAATTATAGATTAAATGCAGAACCCGGATCAGAAGCTGAGCTGAGAAAGTGAGGCTATAGAAAAAAAACTGATTAAAAATACTAACTCTCTCGGAATTTTCTTTTTTTTCCATACCGAGTTGAGCCAGGCTCACTAGCAATGTGTGTCAGCAGCGATGGTCCGTAATTACCACCACTGCTCCCATTAACAGTATTCGTTCATTAGCCACAAAGTATTTTAAACAGAAGATCTGAGATTTCACCACGCCATCTGTTAATCAACAAGATGTTCAAACCAGGAACCCATAATTTTAGGTTGTGTATATTTTTTTATTTTATTCAAGAAGATTGGGGTAGGTTCTTTGAAGCTGGTTAGGTGCTTCTGGTTGTCCCGTCTCACTGTTGTTTGCCAGGGTAATTCTGGTTGTGCGGGGGGATTCCAGGAACTATTTGAAAAACAAGGCAGCCTCGGAAACAAATAATAAAGCAGACGCTGAGATATCAGACGTCATATTATACGCTCATTATACCCGTCTTGACATCTACCTCTCTGCTCTGAATCTATTGCACGCAGCTTTGCCCTTATAGGATAAAATACTGGGGCTTTGGGCTCTTCCGAGACCTATGAATCAGATGCTTAATGCACTGAAAGCACGGGGCCTTGGCAGGATGAAGAAGGGCGTCTTCTTGCTGGTTTTAGCCGGGAAACAAGCAGATTTAGGAAGGGCGAAGCGGCGAGTCTTCTCATTTAGTCAAATTTGTCCTTTTTCTTTGGGGTGAAGGAGACTTTACTGGCGACCGCGGAGCCCACAGCCCCGACTCCACCTGTGACTACGGACATCCCCCCTTTGACTAGTCCAACTCCCGCTGCCGGCACGCTGGTCACTGCGGTCTTCGTCAGCTCAAAGCTTCTGCTGCCCACCCATGCAACTCCTCCTAGTGTGGCTCCAACGGCCCCCCGTGTCATGCTGAATAGTCCTCCCGTCACCCTCCAGATGACCCCAGCTGGTGGATTTGGGTGATCCTTTTCTGTATCTGAAGAAAGTAAAAAAAAAAGTTACAGACTACAAAGTACAAACATATCTGAAAAACAACACTATAAGTAACATTCAGTATTTCTGTATACTTATTTGTACAGAACATAGGTTTAAAAGGGCTCTGTACTGAGTAGACAGAGAGGGATTATTTGAAGACGTCCTCACAGAGGGGGCCCATTATGTTCTAGCAAATAGAAAGTATAATATGATTTAGAAAAAAACCATACTTAATATACAGGTCAGCACTGCGTATTCTATACCGCACGATCCATCAAAGCACAGCTTGAGGCTTCAGAGACATCGTCCCTTTAAGAACTCACACGATTCTTAATTCTATAATTCTTCTGTATTTACAACAATGTGTAAACAACCTCCCCCTTGGCTTTACCCAAAGACTCATTATGTGTTTTGTGACATTTCTTAATAATAGAAGGTTTTGTTTCCGGTTGTGCTTTCTCCTATGGTTTGCTGAAGGGACATCACCACAAACAAAATAAAATAAAAATTAAAAAAAAACACAAAACAGAAAAAATCGGTAAATATTTAAAAAATATCCATTTGTAACCAGGGGAGGGCTGGAACCTTCTGAGCCAGAGGCAGGTAAAGCAAAGTTGCCTCATCGGCCCTGAGTGTTCGCTCCCCTTTCAGTAACTTACACACACTCTCACACACACATACTTACACTAGCAAACTCTCATGCTAACACGAACTCCCTCTCACACACACTTACACATTTATGCTCCCACAAATACTTACACATACACTTTTCTTCAAACTCACACACACACACACACACACACACTTATACATACACTCTCTCCCTTCCTCACCCTCCCTTACCTCACCCCTGTCTGCAGCCTTCTTTTTCTGCAGGGGCCATGTAACATAACATAACGTGACCCAGCTGCGCGCCCGCCCGTCTCTCCATGCCGGACCAAAATTCCTTCCAAAAGGGCGTTCGGACCGAGCCTTTTGTGAAGCCCTCCGACCCTTCTTTAATTGCCCCTCTGCCCTCAGGCCATCCTGCCACTAGTTGTAACCAAAAATACATTTGCAGAGATGTAAAACGTTATGAGCAGCCAATCAGGAAGCAGAGGTGGGGGGTGCATTTTTAATTACAAAAGATACGTGTATAAAATGAGCCTAAAAAAATTAACCCTTTCAAAAACGTTAACCCAGATTTGTAATGCCCTACCGATTAATGTCATTTTCAGGTGAAAGGTGTATTTCTTCTCGGTCTTTGACATACTCTCTCTCTCTCTGCCATTTAACATCTCGTCGGATTCCTCAAGAACACTTAAGATTTATCTCATCTTGGGTTAATATAAAATAATAAGACTTCCTGCTACGTTACTCATCCGAGTGTCATAAATTTCCATTTGAAGAAAAGCCCCATAGAATTAACACAGTGAGAAATCTCATCTCTCTCGTGTGACAAAATTAATCATTTTGTTAATGTACCCCCGTGCATAGCGCTATTCATCAGTGCGCCGGGGGTGCAGTTTTCCGAAACAGATGAATCCGACGCAGCATCTTAATTAGTTCATTCTGGATTTCTTTTGCTCTTACACTGGAGTCCAGCACCTTCGCCGGCGTATAAATGATCTTTAAAAATTAGCGGACAAATACATTTACTGAACTTAACCTTTTTTAGAACTCAATGGACCATTAGAAACATCATTTCCAATACACGTAAACCTATAAAGCCTCTCGAGAAATGATTATTCATGTCATTCGATGATTATTCATTCGTCTCTCATTCATATTTTTTCAGGGAACAGTTAATTATCACATGACGCAAATGCCGGCATTTGATAGGTTGTTGCCATAGAAACCTATGCCATTGAAAAGAATAAAATGACATATCTGCTAAGGTTTATTTGTTTAACAAGCCAGAGGGCTCAACAGGGGCGTACCTAGAGTATTTGGCACCTGGGGCGGATCCTGTATGTGGCACCCCCCCACACACATACACTTTAAAACTGCATAGCTTCTACCGTTATATACCGGCGCAGACACTGAAGGTGGTACAGCATTACTGTTATCATTATATACATTGACGGTGGTACAGCATAACACTTATCACTATATACTGAGGCACACATTGACAGTGGTACAGCGTAATCCCTATCACTATACACTGAGCCAGGCATTGACAATAGTGCAGCATAACTCCTATCACTATATACTAAGCCAAACATTGATGTGGTGTAGGCCTACCACTTCATTGTCTGGCTTAGGGATGCCCTGAAACGAATTCTGGACTGAAACCGAAAATGCAGCATTTACCTGGCCGAAACCAAATATGACCCCCCCACACCATAAAAAAAATCTAACACATTTATTTAAAGTAAGTAACACACCAAAATAGGACAAAACAATTAAATAACAATATTAATAATATATATATATATATATGTAACCAAAGAAAAAATGGGCACTCACGGGTCTTTGCAGTAAAGTGCATTAAACACTAGTTGATTTCAATCAGCACTGCCAACGTTTCGGACCACCTCCAGTCCTTTCTCAAGGCAAAGACCCGTGAGTGCCCATTTTTTCTTTGGTAACATATATCTGGCTATTTTTGGAGCACCCGGACAACTAAAAGCCTGTGTATATTAACAATATTTCTGTGCAGCCGCTCCCTTTGGTTTGTGTGTATATATATATATGATTGTTAACAGCAATGACATTCCTATCATGTCCAGGCATACCCAGATTCCAGGATATACTGGCAGACTTGGCATGATAGGAGTATGATTGCCCTATCTACCCCTTCTCACTCCCTTCTGCCCTATCTACCCCCTATCCCCCATCTCACTCATTCTCCCTATCTACCCCCGCCTAACTATCTACCCTCTCCCTCTTTGAAGTTCACTTACCTTTCAGGAGTCCTGCAGTGGGGGTGCAAGGCCTCTGTCTCCCAGCTCTGCCACTGTATGGAACAGTATAGAGTGATGGGAGTTATGATGTACTTTAGAGCATAATTATATAATGAAAAATTCATTGGAAATGGTACAGCATAACACCCATCACTCTCACACACTTACCAATCCACACATATACCAATCCACACATATACCAATCCACACATATACCAATCCACACGATCCACACATCCACACATACCAATCCACAGATTCCACACATACCAATCCACACATACCAATGCACAGATTCCA
>VKOC01000004.1:1517770-1557603 GCA_009364415.1 Spea multiplicata | reverse complement strand
CTGTGTTCCAATGGCCCTTTATCACTCCCATCACTCCTGTGTTCCAATGGCACATTGTGTTCACTGATCCAAGTTTCAGTTTAAAAGGCGAATTGCCCGTTAGAAACCCTTTTAAAAACTCAGTTACCCCAAACTTTTAACCGTTAGCGTATATACGGTATATATAGAGAGAGATATATATAATATCAGTAGAGGACAGGCTGTACCCGCAGCAGTTAGAATTCATCTCTCTGTATTCACAGATCACTCACCTTGCAGCGGCGGCTCTCGTTGCAGTGCAAGCTGATTCCACATTCATCTGTGATTTCTGTGATTTCCGATAAATCCTCATCTTCGAATTCCTCCAGTGTGATGTCGTGTGTGAGCCTGGGGGGGGGGCAGACCGAAGACACGGGTTAAAACTTTAGCTCCTACTCCTACCACACTAATCCACGCGGTATAAACCCACATTCACACTCCATCACACGTTATAGGTACCATTACTTTGTTTACTTATTTATTTTGTGCTTTACTCGACAGCATTATTTTTTCATTTTTATTGAACTAATTTGACCATTTGGATAATAGTTGGGCAAAAAAATATAAATAATAAAAATATTGGAATGGAAATAAGCTTCACAGGTAAAGCCTAGGGTGGGGTGAAAGTTTCAAATCCAGCTCGATACTTTTTTGAGAAAATGATCATTATCGTGATTTTTTGAAATTATGTCATTTTTAATCATTATTAAAAGGAATTAAGTAAAATTATTTTAAAAGTGGGAAGATTTACCAGGGTCAGTAAGGTCTGCGACACCTTATCCTACAGAAGATGTTTCATTGTTTTGCTGAATTGGAATTTTAAAAATATGACTTGTCAAGAGGAAAACATATTCTGAATGAAATCACCTGTATTCAAGCAGGGGTTTCAGCTGAGCAAAGCATCCATTGTGATGCTCGGATATCGTTTATTACCGAGTCCAACAATATTTCAGGGATGCTTTTGGGGTGTGCGGCTAGAGGCGGGAATGGGCGGGGCCAGAGGCGTGGTCATCCGCCCATCCTACCCAAAGAGCCACCTCCTGGCGCTTGGCTGCAGAGCATACGCTCTAGACCTGCTGCTCAGGGGAGATCAGATGTTCTGCCCAACAGGTCCACGATCCCCGCTGCCCATAAACGCGGGACAGGGACAGTTACGTGAGACACTTGGGAGGTATGAAGTCAGCCGCAGGCTGTGACCCTGACCCAGAGGACCTGAAATGGGGTAAAAACCCGGGGACTCGCCATCCCTCGTATGATTATTACCGAAAAACAGATGTTTTACATAGACTTTTTTTTATAGTCTTTTTGCATTGCTTTTATTTTTTTCAGCCATCTTCCAGAGGAATGATATTGAAATCAGTTTCTGCTCATCGTACCCGCTTTCTTGATGTAATTGGGTCAGTCTTATATTAGATGTAAAGGATGCCGAGCGACAGTCTGACCCAGTGGCACTGGATCGGGACGAAGTGGAAAATCAATGTGCAGTAGCTCAGGGAACGTGGAAGAGGCAGAAAAATAAATAAAAAAAAGATACATTTTTAGCCGTCAACCTCTAAAAACATTGACTTTGTATGGTTTTCTCGCTGTGTTGGTTTGCTCGACAGATTACAGAGCGCCGTAGTCTGGAGTGAGGAGCCATCACATGAAGATCATTTGTAAGTTTGGCATATTGTGGTGGGACACAGAAAACTTAAAGTGAGAGCTGCCAAGGGGTTAACGAGACGATTGAAGGTCTCGCTTTATGGAGCTGAGCCACGGAGAACAAATTGAGACGGGGAAGCGGATGGCGATTTCTTTAAACGAAAATGTGAAAATTGTGGGATTTTCAGATACTGGTTTAAGAAACTCTTGTATTTCTGGATTTGTCAGATTAAGAAAATATTTGCAACGTCCAGGTAGCTCAACAACAAGGTTTTCCCATCAAGGTAGCTTCCAGCTTCACGCGATGATGGATGAAACACCAAACTCCTCTTATTCTCATAGACTTAAAACCTCACAACTTCAAAAGAGTTTTGAGTTTCTTAGGTACTTGGTACTTTACTTGGTACGGTCATTCTGGGCAATGGTGGACACCAAAGAGCTCATTCCAGACTCATCTAGCAAAAGACAAGGATCATGATAAGCAGTTGCATTGCGTTTAGGTTTCTTCTCCAGGTTTAGTTCTACAAATGTAACCAATGGAAGTTCTGTGCTGAATGACTCCTATCGAGCAGGTCGTCCACAGAGGTCCTTCAAGAAGTTGACATTGGTGAAGACCTTCTTTCGTAAAAAGAAGAACAGAAAATGTAACTCTCCCCTTTTTCTACAGATGCCTAATGTACCTGAGGGTTCATAACGGTCCTGGTTCCTGTCCAAATAGAGGACCTATTAGGAATTTATGACACCCTTTTCGAATGGTGGCCACTGGAGTACACTTCAAAGCTATTGAATGCCAAAGAAAGACCACATTTCTCTGTTTTTTGTCTACAAAACTTGTTTTAAGCACCACTGGGCCACTTTCTCCTTTTGGCCAGAAGTTACCAGCCCTCCAATGACAGAGTTGAGATTGTACGGGACGTTACGGCACTGGGTCATACGGAAAAACCTAGAAGAACACCGGCTGAGAAGACTCCTCTAAGAGACATCCCTAAGTGAGAGATTATATTATACTCAGCAGCTGAGAAAGTCCTTTACAACAAGAGTGGTCAAGATCTTTAATTCCTTACTTTTAAATTCCTACCAGTTAGTACAAAATGATTTTTAAATTGAGATTAATGGCCTATTTTTGCCAACTTTACTTGGCTATTACAGAGCATTTAGGGAAAAATAATGCTGCAACAACGTAACAAAAAGCAAAGCTCTGCACTTGGCAAGGCTGTCTGCACAGTCACGAGGCTTTTTCTTTATGTAGCAAATAAATTAAAACAAAATCCTTGAGAAGCAGCAGCCGTAAACTTGGCTATTATAACTATAACATTTTGTAGCATTTAAATTATTTATTTTATTGGCGATTGTTAAAGGTGCTGTCCCATCTGTTCTGCTGAAGATACCTCTTGTATGCCACAATGTTGCTCTGGGAACCTCATCCCTATCTTAATTTTATTGATAATTAATCTGGGATTTGCTCTGCTGATGTTAATTTCCAGGACTAACTCATTCCAACACACAAAAAAAGAAAAGGGCATTGATAGGTGGAGATACTTTGTTGCCATAGTGGCAGTAAACGCTTCTAAAAGGGTCAGCCATATGCTATTTCATGACTGCGGCTACTAAGTGTTGCTAGCCAGGCTACATTATAAGCAGATGGGGCAATTAAACTTGGAGGAGGGGGAAACTGTATTTCCTATACCCTGAATAGTAGAATACTATATAGTAGCATTTTTACTTATACATGGAAAAAGATCAACATATAGAGATGGCTGTGCTTTTAACCAATTCAGTGTTTATTTTAAGCATATAATAAACACAATTCCGTCAATATTGTAACATAACACGTGTGAGTTTTAGTAACTTTCATCTAAATGGAAAAAAAACTAGTCTAATAAGCAGTCTCTAGATTGTAAGCTTTGTGAGCCGGACCCTCTTTCCTCAATGTATCGGGTCGTCTTAGTCTATGAATTCTAGCTATATGAAGAAAAGATAACAATAACACAAAACACTATAGAAAGGACGTGCCGCGTAAAATGACCTCCATTCCCATCATGTCCATTAACCCACGAGCTTTTAGAGTTCCCATCGACTGATCTGTTACTCTCTTGGGATGTCATATATATATATATAAATATATATGATGCAGTGATCTATGTCTTATAAGAACAGCTGAATGACCTTGGTTTTATTTTACTTTGAAAAGGATAAAAACAAAAAAAATGCTTAGAACTAGTGATTTTGTTAAGTTAACTTATTTTGCTATTAATTTAATAAACTATGAATGAAAAGCCAGGATTGATGGAAAGATAATCAAGCCGCATGTGATGTTTATTTATGGTGCATTTTGTTGTTCCACAAAATACTTAGAATATGGGGAATACAGGAAGATTTTTTTTAAAAAAAAGGTGTTTAGACTTATTTTCCGCACTAATAATTCTATGACATCCAGATGAAAAGTCCGTCCGCAGTGACAGTATGGTGGATATGTATAAGGTGCAAACAGGCCATTAACTAGTTAAATAAACACACATAAAAATGATATTACTATTTTAATAATAAATAATATATTAATAATAATAGCAATATTACGATCATCTTATTATTATTAGTATTCTTATCATTATTTTGTTATTATAATTATTTTTGTTATTATTATTTTTTTATTATTATTGTTATTATTATTATTATATTTGTATATCCAGCAGTAAATGGCTACATTGTATCAAACGTCATTTTATTGTATGGAGATTTTATGTTCTAGCTGTATGCGCCACTCAGCAATATGGAAAATATACCCTTAAACTGGTCTGTCTGAGACCCCCAGGGACTGGACTTCTATGACCTTACTCTACGGCTTTAGAAGCCACCATACTTCGCTCCGGCATTTACAGAGTTAAGCGAACGGGAAGCGCAGGGCGCTCTGTTGTGCCTTTTATGCAGATGGTCTCCTATAAACCGGCTTTCTGCGTCCGGGGTGATCAATGAGGACGGAAAAGATCAAACGAGCCCAGGTTCCGATAACACAGCCCTCTGCGCATGATGACAAGGCTCCTGTTCCGTAACATCGTTATTAACCCCTCCACGACAGGATCCAACCGTTACGGGACTCCTTCTTCTAGAAGTCAGGAAGATATCGTCCGACAAAGAGGGAAATCTCCATCCCCCTCTGCGCAAGCCGCTGTACCTTTACACAGCCCGTGTTCGCCGGGTCTCAGTTCTTTACATGGGGCATTAAATAATGCCCCCCCCCCGCCAGTTAATAACTAATTAGCCTTCTAGGTTACAGCATTGGGGATCCAATGGCTACGTGACTCATCATCCCATGGGTATGAAAGAGTTAAAATGTTTTTCAGTGGCCCACATGCGGGCGTTAGTGTTACTGGGCCCTTTGGACAAGGTCACTCCCTGTGCAGTGGCGCAGTACACACAGGTAGCCATGATAACCCGGAATGTTTTCCCGTCAATCCGAGCCTCCACATCTGCATCGCCCCCCAAAGTTGCCCACCAGACCCCCCCCCACACACCAGCCGCGCCGTACCATCTCTCCCACTGGTTCTCCATCCAGCTCCCATCGTCCTCGCTGGATTCCATCCTCTCTGCCCATCGGGCTCCGTCTCGCCCGCCCGGTCCAGAGGATAACGCGCCGTCCCTCTGCCTCTCAGCACAAAATCTGTGCTCATTAAAAATACATGGCAGCGACGCGTCCGACAGCCGCACAATCTGCCGGCGCTGCCTTCTACGCTGCAGCCAAGCCCCGGTCGATAGCAAGTGATCTCCGCTCGCGTAACCGAGTGCTGTGCGCTACTACAGCTCCCACATCGCTCAGCCATACCTCCCAAGTGCCCCTGGTTAGAACCCAAGTCCCTCTTTCTTCCTCTGATGTTGCTTTTGTCCACGGGGTATAGAAATATGTGAGTTGGGATTTATTTGATGGGGCGGCTAGAGGGCAGGGAATTACTGACAGAATTTAGGACTTCTGATCGATAGCCGTTTATGGAATTCCACAAAACATTTTGAAAAGAAATAAACGCATTTTTTTGGTGCCGTTTCTATACACATTATCGGGGCTTTTAGGGCCGTAGAACCCTGCGATACCCCCATACCCAGCAAACATTCCGAGCGCCTAGAAAAGAGGGGCATCAGGGGAGGAGAGAGGGACACAGAAATGTGGGGCCAATGAGGGACTGTCCCTCGTATAGCAGGGCACTCGGGAAGTACGTCAAATAAAACCACCTTGTTTCACTGATACAAATGGAGAGCCGATCCGGCCCAAAGAAGGTTTCCTATAAACCGAATCACCAAGGAAACTGGGATATGGGGGGCAGGGATACATATGCCGGGGGGGGCTGTCAAGGTATAAAGCATCCGTAACAGTAACAGTGTCCACTTACAATAATGACACCGGGTAAAGAGAGTGTAAGCCTGCGAGCCGAGCCCTCTTTAGCTAATGTATCGCTTCGCCTAGTCAGACCCTGTGGATATATATAATAATAATAATATTATATACCGTATATAAATAACAGATACTAATAATAATAATAAACGAGCGTACGATGAGAAGAATGAGGGGAGGCTCAGCGATTACAGAGAGGCGGCGCTGGCTTCCAGGAGGTGCACACGGGGTTAACGATCAGTAACAGACTCCCCTCTGCTGAGACCAAGGATGAGTCATTCCGCTATCTGCAAACATGACATCATTCCTCATTCATGAATTTACTCTGTTGATACTAATGAATGTCGGGGCGATGTCACTATGACATCACTGCAACATTTACATAGAGGAAACAAACATTGTATCATCCAGCCCGACCTTCGATCATCAGGCGCAGGTTTTCATTGGCCGCACGTATTGCCCCGATGATGCATTAGTTATTCCGGATACAATGACAGGTGGCTGCGGTTTATTCACAAAGTCATGCGTGTTCACCCCGAATAATTTGCCCACCAAACACCCGATATCTGCCACAGGTTATTATGGGCATAGCTGCCAACAGACCAAAATTTGCCAGGACTTAAAGTGGTCAGAGTGCAACGTAGTGTCTTTCCGCCACCCAGGTATTGTCACGTTGTGCGTGTTATCACAAGACACAGAACGTTACCCCAAATGGTAGCAAAATGGGCTGTTGAAGGTGCCTTTACCATAACCGGCCCCCCCCCCCCGAGACCAGTTTGCCGTCCTGCACACATACCTGGGAGCAGAAATATTAACCCTTTAATAGCCCATCGTAATGATTCTATGTAGCAAAATATGTTACTAATACCGGTCCCCGCGGAAACCTTGCCTTGTCATTTCTTAACGATACGCTTAATTAAAACACCTGATTTCAAGCAGGGATATCAACTGTAACTTATCGCCATTGGGCGCGCCTTTCTCCTGCTGAGATCTTAATCAGTCGTTGGTCTCGTCTTAGATTCAGGAGCCATATGCCCATCCCATGTGTGCTTAAATCCCCTCACTGTGTTGGCATCTACCACTTCAGCTGGGAGGCTGTTCCACTTATCCACCATCCTCCCAGTAAAGTAAATCTGCGTCTTGACGTCCATCAAATGACGCGTCCATTAACTGAGCTCCACGGACAAGGCTTTAAAATAAATGAGCTAATTCCTCACGCTGTGCGTGCGCGTGTTATGAGATCCGCTGGCGTGATATATAAGATAACGTTTGGCGTCGGATCAAATGACACTCACTGAATTATTCACCATCGATTAATGTGAAGTCATTTGTATCGAGGACAGAAAACGGCTCCCTGCCTCTACGTCCCGCCGCCGACAGCAAGGAATAAAAACGCAGAAATCATAATAATAATAATCGGTCATTGATACGCAGGAATTCCAAATCTCCAGGGTAAATACTAACTAAATATTTACGGAAATTCCAGACTTTTCTGCGCTCTGCTCCTAAATCCCAACAAGATTCCGGATCTCTTACAGGGACGCTCCAGCCATCATACGCGCGTTTCAATGGGACCGCTTTCCTTCCGCTGATTGGATGCTTCAAGTAGCCAATCATTGACAAGAATTGTCACTTCCAGCTCTGTATTTATTTAATATATTGTTTTCTATGTGAAGTTCTTTAATATGCATCCTTTAGTGTTAGTGTGTGTTAGTGTGTGTGTGTACACGCGTGTGTGT
This sequence comes from Spea multiplicata, assembly GCA_009364415.1. NCBI lineage: Eukaryota > Metazoa > Chordata > Amphibia > Anura > Pelobatidae > Spea > Spea multiplicata. The sequence goes on along the minus strand of VKOC01000004.1, from coordinate 1,549,824 downwards.
GTGTGTGGGGGGGGGCAGATACATTAAACTGTCCCTTTAGGGTCATTTTGGGGCATTGGACTGAAAACCTGGCTTTTTTGTCCAGAAGTAGAAGTTCTTAGGATCTCATTTGGCCAAAGGAGGACACTTTTGTCTTGGACGGTGAGAGGTGAATCTTTACCGAGGCTTTTAACACCCAGCTGATGACTTCTTATGGCATTAAACTAGTAATGTATTTTATTTACAAACATTTTTTTGCTGTTTATAAATAAATTATTGTAATTATTATGGCTGTAGAAACCTCGTACCCAGCAAACATTCGGCTCTCCTAGACGAGAGGGGCGTCAGGGGAGGAAACTTGGAATCCAAGGAGGGACTATCCTCCTGACATAGGGATAGTTAGGGGGTATGAGTGTAGAAGAGCCAGAGTATCCATTTAAACAACTTTCCTAGAAAGCCCCCCCGAGGGTTCATCAGAAAGGATGATGGGAAGGCGAAACGAATGACATCATTCCTGAAGCACAGTGCTGAGAAGTGATTGTTTACCCGTTAGTTCCGCACTTGGCTCGGTTCCTTTATTAATGTCTGATGATACCCGGGAACTCTCAGGGGTTTTTGCCCCAATCTTGGGGGTGAAGGGGCAGATTCTCGGGGTCACACAGTCAGGAGCCGACTCCTTCCTACCCCCCCTGTTGTGATCAGATATAAGACCCCCAGTTGGTGCTTTTGCTCCCAGTATGTTATGGTTGATATCCCTGCTTGAATGCAGGTGACTCTATTAAGTGTACTTTTAAATAATGACAAGTCAAGTTTCCATGAGCCATTTGGTAACATATTTAGTCAGTCGCCACCTAGAATCTTCATGATTGGCTATTAAAAGGTTAATATTTCTAGAGGGTCAGTCATGTTCTCAGGACACGGATGATTATTCCTCCCCGAATGAGATTCTTACAGCCTTCCGTGGGTAAAACGATCCCTTACTTTTAAACCAAATATCTCCAAAACATATAAAAAAACAAACAAGTAGACTGTAGGTCATTTTTCCTAAATCCATTTAGTTTTGGTGAAAAGCCATTTAAATAAAAAGTGAAATTTCATGGACAGAAGGAACTGATACGTTATTAAAAAAACACCCATCGATGACATCATAACTAGTCCCATTCATTGGCTCCATGGTAACGGTACGTTATGTCACAGCTTATATACATCAGTGAGGCCAGATGCCCCTTTTATTAGGGTATTAATGATTGTGATTTCCATAGACGGCTCCAAGTAAAGCATTTGGTTATGCCTTATACACAGAGCACCCCCCCATATAAAGGGGGCTCCCCCATATGGAATAGCATTACATTCTAACGGACGAGTCCCGCTGCTGATTATACCCCGTTAGAGGGGTAATAGGGGAAGACACTCGAGCCTCAAAACATAGCATTATTACTAAACCTAATTATGAGATTTCTGGCAGAATTTAATTTGCTGAATAGATTGTCAGCGAGCAGAACACAGACCACGAGTCTCGGCATAAAGCAAGCAAGTGCTGGGATAATGAGTGTTCCACGAGATGGAGAGAGAGAGGGGAGAGAAGCAGAGCGGAGGAGATCAGGATGCGGAAGGAAGAGAGATGTATTCCGGGGGCTCGGAAATCCGCTCTCAGGGGGGCTCGGATACCTGCTCTCCGGAGATCTTTAACAGAGGGGGCTGTAGAGGCGGCCGGCTCACTGCGAGGGGTTGGTGGCTCAGAAGATAAGAGATCTATGGAACCTGTTCTCCGTGACGCACAGAGACTCGCTCTATTCCCGGGGGCCCCAATGCTCTCCCCCCTTGAAGACTCACACCCCATGGGACACAGTGCAAGTATTTTTGCCAAGCCAAGTGCTTAACCGGCCACTCTCATCAGCCACAAGAGAGACAGTCGCCTCCGTGACATCCACCTCCGTATAGAGCCATAGCTCTCCATTATCATAAAGTGACAGAAAGACAAAGCCTTTCATTTCCCCCCAACTGTCAGGGAAACGCGGCTCTCTATTTGCCACCAACTGTCAGATAGAAAGTTCTCTCTATTTGCCACCAACTGTCAGAGAGACCAGGCCCTCCATTTGTCATCAACTGTCAGAGAGACCGGGCCCTCCATTTAGTATCGTCTCTCATAGAGATGGGGTACAATATCTATCAGCAGCCGTCAGAGACGCAAAGCTCTTTGTTTGCCACCAACTGCCAGAGACCGGAATCTCATTTGCCACCAATGGTCAGAGAAATGGGGCTCTCCATTTACTTCAAACACACGAGCATTCCAAGTTGCTTGAGACACGAGGGACCCAAACACTCTCAGGGTGGTGAGAGAGCGCACACGCAGAAAACTATTTCTACCATCAACTGCCAGAGGTATCCATCATACGCCATTTACTCTTTAACCACCTGAGATGTAATTAACCTCCAGCTGGCAGAGGTAGCTTTCCATCTGCCCCAGGGGTAGAGACACCAGACGCAGCTTATGCACGAGCGAATCGCCCCCCAAAAGCTCGCTACTCCCCCACCTTGTCTATCGGCAACCATCAGCGAGACTTTAAAGTGCGATGTGACCCCAAGTTTGCTGTTATTTGCAAAACAGAACGTCATCCGAGGCCGATTCTCACTCCGTTTCGGAAATATTCCCCGCGTAATCTGAATATATTTAAATCCGCGGCCACTGGCTGCCTGTTTATGCAAATTAGATGTAAAATACAGCTTTCTAACCTCCGCCTAGTCATCTGGGGACCCCAAAAACTACTTCTGGCTTTGGCTCGAAAGCTATTGAGAAGCGCGCCCCTTGTTTCTGGACTATTTGGGGGTCTTGGAGACATAAAGGCTCCGGTCTAGTGATTGGGGGGATACAATCAGCGTATTCTATTGCCAATAATCACGGAGAAAGGGGATTTGCGCAATATGCGAGTCGTGATATTTCATATATATCATATAGTAGATATACACAGTATATATCATATGCTATATGCACAGTATATAATATCCTACGTATAGACCGTAAGCGCTGCAGACCACCTGATATCATGGACATGGAGTTATTTGCCGCTGCGCGGGGAGACTGCCGCTGGTTCTGTCTCTCTTTGGGACGAGGGATCTGCCGGTTTGCTCCCCGTCGTCGGGGCTGCCGGACGCCATCGCCGGATCCCTCTTTAATTGCTTCGTTTGCGGAGTTTGCTCAGGCAGCAGTAACTTGGAGAGAAAAGGCAGCCATCCGGGAGGAATGCAATCAGCCGAACCCGCTCTGACAGCATGGAGCCGCGGGCTCTCTGTCTACCAGGAGCTCGTACGGATCCTTCGTCCAGAGCCGCCAGCGGGAAGGCATGAAGCCACCGCGTCAGACAGCTGTGCCCACCGGCCGCCGGACCACGGGGCGTGAGATACCTCCGAGTGCCTAGCAGCAATCAGCCACCGATAAAGGCTGCGTCCGTATAGCGGTGTGCTGCCCTACGCCGTGCCTATGGTGCTGAACCCAATGGGTGCGCAGGTTGGAGACACAGCTCGCCTAGGGATCCTAGGCATGGTCCTGGACTTAGGACTCTGATTCCCATTATCCCCTAGCACATGGACCTTTGCCTATTCCCATCTGTGCTCCGTCTCCAAAGGTGTGGAATCGTCTCACTGCCTGTCTCGGCTGATGGATCAAGTGTTCCGGGATCACATTACAGATCCCGCCATTGATCCCTGCGATTTCACCTTAGAGGACCCCGGGCCGCCTGAGGCGCCTGAGCCGCCCTGCTTGCTGCGAACCAAGCCAAAGACTGCAGGGATTTTGCATGATGGGAATTGTAGTACCTAACCCATGAAGTGCCAGCGGGAGTCCAGTGACCCCCCGGACCACCGCTACGAAGGCTTAAAGACAGATCATTCTTGAAAATGGCAGGTGTGAAGGCCATACATTAAACATATACCACATTGTACAACGCTGCAGTATATGAGGGCGCTTTATAAGACGATAATAATACGATTCAAATACATAATACTTAAAAAAATCTGAATTTACATTCAATGCCATTCCTTACATTTATATCTCCAGCGGTCACACGGCGCTGAATTAACTCTTCCTCGCCGCTGGTGAAGGGTTCTTCACAACACTGAATTATTCGATCCAATCCACAGCCAAGGATGGCAAGCTCGGGCTGGTGGGGACTACAACTCTCCATACTCTAATCCAGCCACAGGTCAATTATACATTTCTAACAACCAAGACGACAGAAGCAGACTACAACCCCCATCATGCTCAGCCAACAGTCATCTGGATGTCCTTTCAATCCATATCCCAACTCCCGCTTTCCAGCCCAGCAACCCCTATTACTCACATACATGTATACACGCACATACATGTTTGTATGTAGAAGGTAGTGATGTAATATTCTCAGACCTGTTAGCCCATTGATGGCCGGTCATCAATTCATATTCCGTGTCGAGCAGACATGTCTTCTTCTCAGTCTATTAACCCATTGCCGACGGAGCACTAATTCCCATGTTTCCTATTTGTGTATTTTACTCCATTAACACCACACCCTGACGGCTGAGAGGATTATTTGGCACCAGCGGCAGAGCGAGGAACACCGCCACAGCCGAACACCCAAACACATACATTATACATGGAGGGAATAAATAAATGCATACATGGCAGAGACACATCAATATCTAATCACCCAAGCCGTGCAGGAGAGGGGGGATAGCAAAGGAGTGGATTACAAGATCACGTCGGTCTAAGAGATTTTAAGAAGGGGAAGCTTTAGGGAGAGAGGGTGGCAGACGTTACCTGAAATGTGGAGGAGAGGCGAGATGCATCCCCAGGAAGGGAGAGGAGCTTGCAGGGGTAGGGGACGCTTTTTCTCTCTCCGCCATTCTCTCTGAGATACACAGCCCTGGCCAGGGAGAGGGAGGAGGGAGGAGAAGCGAGAGAATGAGAGAGAGGAGGAGGAGAGAGGGGGGGATGCTGACAGGTAGAATGGAGGAAGGACCAAGTGGCAGAGAGGAAGGAAGACTGACAGGTGGGTGGAAGTGGATGTGGGAAGGATAAGATACAGTATGGATATGGGAAGGATATGATACAGTATGGATGTGGGATGGATATGATACAGTATGGATGTGGGATATGATACAGTATGGATGGTGGGATGGATGATGACAAGTATGGATGTGGGATATGATACAGTATGGATGCAGATACAGTCATGGGATGTGGGAAGGATATGAAATCAGTAGGGCATTGGGATATTGGATCAGTATGGTATAATGGACGATGATGTACAGTATGGAATATGGGATGGATATGATACAGTATGGATTGATGGGAATATGATACAGTATGCAGATGTGGGACGCGGATATGATACAGTATGAATATGGCGAAAGGATATGATACAGTATTGATTGTGCGGATAATGAGTACAGTATGGATGTGGGATGGATATGACAGCTATGGATGTGGGATTCATATACCAGTATGTGGATGTGGCGAAGGATAAGAACAGTCATGGATGTGGGACAGGATATGATACAGTACTGGATGTGGCGAAGGATTAATGACACAGTATGGATGTGGTGATATGATTACAGTATGGACGCAGGACGGATATGATACCAGTATGATGTGGGAAGGATATGATACAGTATGGCGATGCGGACGATATATACAGTATGACGCGACGATATGATACAGTATCACGCGGCACGGATATATACAGTATGGATGTGAGAATATGATTAGTATGGATGTGAAGGAATCATTAAGTAGGAACGCCGGAGGAGATGATACATATGAGCAGGCGATATGAATACATATGGACGCCGGGACGGATATGATACCAGTATATGTGAAGATATGATTACAGTTGGATGTGGGTAGAGAAGGATAATGATAACAGTAGGACGCGGGACGGAATAATACGAGTATGGACGCGGACGGAATATGACTACCCAGTATGGACCGGACGATATGATACAGTATGGATGAAAGGATATGGAGTACCCAAGTATGGATGTGGGGATGGATTATGATACCAGTATATATTGGGTAGGGATGAATGATCAGTATGATATGGAAAGATAAGATACAGTATGGATGCGGACGGCATATGATACAGTATGGACGCGAGACGGATATTGATACAGTATGGATGTGGGTGAAGGATATGATACATATCGGCATGCGTGAAGGATATGATACAGTATGGATGGGGATGGATATATACAGTTATGGATGTGGGGACGGATATTGATACCCAGTAGGGATATGGATGGATATATTTACAGTATGTCGATGGCGGGACGGATATGATACAGTATGGAATATGGGAATGGATATATGATACAGTATGGATGCGGACAGATAGACCACAGTTATGGAATGTGGGACGGATATGATAGCAGTATGGATGTGGGACGCGAATATGATACAGTATGGATATGGGATGATATTGATACAGTAGTGGATGATGGGGAAAGGATCATGATACCCCAGTTGGAATGCGTGAAGATTATGATACAGTATGGATAATTGGGATGGATATGATACAGTATGGATGCGGGACGGATATTGATACAGTATGGATGCGGGATGATACAGTATGGACGCGGGACAGATATGATACAGTATGGATATGGGATGGATATGATACAGTATGGATGCGTGAAGGATATGATACAGTATGGATATGGGATGGATATGATACAGTACCATGTACATAACCCCGTAATAACAAACATAAACATGTTTTTCATGCCTTCCCGCGTGGATATTATTACATCACGGACTTAAAGGGAACCGTTAGCATCATAGCTTTTACCAATATTGATTAATGAAAAATGGCCATTCCGTGCTTCTTTAACGTACGTCAGTATAATAGATTTGGATACGTTTCTCTCCTGCTTAAGAAAAGGTTGGCAATGTATGGGGAGGAATAATCATGCAGAACCTGAGGACAGGGAGTTAAAATGGCTGCTCCAATGGTATACACAAGGTATATATATATATGTTGCTAATTTTAATCTATAAACACTTTGTTAAGAGCCTATTTAGTAGATCGGACCATAAAAAATAAGGCGAGACATAAGATTTGGAAAAGAGACAGATCCGCTTGACTTCATCTTCTGGTCTCAAGGATTCTGGGGTTAAAAGTTGTGAAAAGGTTAACTTTCAGAAATCTCCTTTTACAATCTGTGAATACAATTCCCGGGATCTGAGATCCAGCAACAGAGCCAACGAGCGATTAGAATTCCGATACATTGAAATCGTTCCAAGGACAGATAGAGGTGACAAGAAATCTGTACCCCCCCGACCCTGCAAAAGGATAAATTACTCAGAGGCGACGTAGAATCGCATACGGGAAACAGAAATGAACGAAGGGTAGGTTTGCTAATATTACTGAATGAAAGATTGTAAGCTCCCAGGACCAGGGCTCTCTCCTCGTCCTCCTGTACATCTTACCGTGGGTTCATTTTATTGTCAAAATACATATTGCCAATTTTAATGTAATTTTAACACCCTTTTTTTTTAATAGCGCCTCGGAATCTGCTGGTGCTCTATACATAAATATGAGACACCTGTGTTTAAGCAGGGATTTGCATGGATGACCGGTCTTGGAGCAGAAAAACACTTCTCACTGCAACAGATTCCTACAGTCCGCTGTGTGTTTTATTAAAAACACAGCCATGTTATCTGCGAAGTACCGCGTGTGATGGAGAAGGATGAAGGGAATACACAGGAAAGAGAACGTGGACATCAGCCACGCCAAGAGGGATCCACGTGGACAAAAGTGACATCTCAGAGGCTAAAAACGGGCAGCCGTGCTTTTTTTTTTATATATATATATATATATATATATATATAATAAATAAATAAAAATAAATAAAATAATAAAAAATAAAAACACACAAAAAACTTGATATATTAATAATAATACTAACACCTGCACTTTTTTGGGGGCATTTTAAAGAACAAAATAAAAATATACTTATTGTATCAGAATTCTGGTGGTGTGCTGGCAGGGGCTATTTTTTTTTTTTTAAATCTTCCATTTAAAATAAATAAAAATGAATGAAATTTTTAGGGTTTACGTTAGCTGGCGGATCACAGACAGAGACAATGAAGCACAGGAGACAGGCCGTATAATACATTTATGATACAAACCGCATAATATTTACATACAGCGTGCGTAGGATTTCTACACAAATTTACATTTGCAAAAACGCAAGACATACTCCTTTCTACAACGTGCAGTATTAACCCTTCTACTGCCAGAGGGTAAAGGGTGTTACATAGTGATTACCCCCCCCCCCAATCACTAATACAGAATTCACGAGGAAAGAGAGTTTGAAGCTTACCAGCCCTTCGCCTCGTGACTCTTTCCGAACTAAAACACAGCTCTTTGTATATGAGGTCAGGTTACTTAGGTAAAAGCCGTTAACTTCTTGATCTATACATTTGCTAGCGGCAGTCGCTGTAGAGACTTCAGCTCTATAGGAACGTCCAAAGCACTCTATGGGTACCTTGCTAATTTCAAACAGGTTTAGCAGAACGACAGACCCAGGAATTCATCTACGTCTGCATTTTAAATACACCTGCTCGCATGCAGTGCTAAGTGTCCCTTTAAATCCCACTTTGCTGCCTATGATTATTGGGCCATTCTGGATAGGGCACCATTTTTAGGCGCATGGCACCCGCTGTAGGTACAGATCACGCGGCTCACCTCGACCTATGGAACTGGCCACCCAACATCTTGGGCTAGCCAAAGCTTGATGAAAATGCTGGAACTCAACGACTTATGGCCAAAAAGGTACGGAAACGCCTCGTACGATTCTTTCCCAAAAGGTTACCCTTGGATTGTTTGTGTCCAAATTGGACGCCATATTTACATATGGGGGTCTCTTGTTAACCACTTTACCCCCGACTCTAAACGGGGTGGGGGGTAAAGTGTGGGGGCGTAACTCCAGAGATGCACAGACTCTGACCTCATAAAAGAAGCAAGCGGCTCTCTAGTCTGCCCCTAGTCTTAATTTTTAATTCAGTCTTTGGGGGAGCCCTACATGCACCCCAAGCTTTTGTGAATTCCTTTACAGAAACACTTGCAGTAACTATGTATCAGAGTTACTTGTAGTACCCGAGTACTCCGAGCCGCCAGCCAGACAGAACTGTTGGATTGACAAAGCTTTAAAAACCCAAAGCCAGAGGACGGGTCATTTATTGCGGGTCTCTACTGGCGCTGGCAGAGGTGGAGGAAATGTGCTCTGAAATTTTCTAAATCCCGTTATTTGATTGAGAAATTACACTATAAAATAAAGTATTGGTCCGGGTGAGCTCTCCTGTTACGAGGATCCCATCCGGCGTCAGCTGGATAAACAGTCTTCTGATTCCGGCCGGGTCTTCGAAGCTCGGAGGATCCGGAACGGACGTCGCCTCTCGCCAGGCTCAGTGCAATTTACACGAACTCCTAAACTGCTGCGATATGTTGGGTTCGCTGCCTGTCGGGAGAAACGGCAAAGCAAAAGATAAAATTAATCTTAAATTCATCTTAAAAGGCAATCGGTGTGAGGGTATGGAACGTCTCTCCTACTGCCTACTAAACAGCATAGGAGAATAAAAGCCACAGGAATACTGCCACCTGCTGGACAGACCATACACTGCCAGTGAACACCATGACCTAGGACAGGGGCGTCTAACCTGCGGCCCTCCAGCTGCTGCAGGACTACATCTCCCATAATGCTCAGCTAAGGGGCTGGCTGAGGAGTATGGGAGATGTAGTCCTGCAGCAGCTGGAGGGCCGCAGGTTGGACACCCCTGACATAGGGGTAACAGCACCAGACTAGGGGAATTGTCACCTCCTGGCCTTTCTGTGCGCCTCATTTCAGGCACACAAGATCCCATGACCTAACCAGCTGGCCGTTAAAGTTCCATATGGGCTAGTGGATTGCTAGAGTATGGATGTAACGATGCTGCCTCTGGCCGGTGTGATCGTTCGGCCGGTAAGCGCCACACGTTTGTACACGAGACAGACGGTAACGTCCTGCTCCTGACCTGATGGAAGACGCCTCACTCCACATCCTCACTCAAACGTTTTTCGAGGTTCTGTCGGCAGCCTCAACACTCATCACTCTGGCTTTCTTACATGCCTCGTCCTCTAATCCTTGGAGTTTTCGTTTGGGGGAGTCGGGAGAACACAAGGAGAGTTTAGGGGCTGTGATCAAGAAAGAAAGAAGGGGGGGTCAGGAAACTCCTATGCATTACAACAGCACAAGGGCAGAGAGTTTCAACTCTCAGCCGGGGAGAGTCCTATCCTAGCCAAAAGGGCCACTTTGTAGGGCTATTAGTAGCGCTTTGTTCCTGACGTTAACGTTCCATGGCAGTCACGTTGTCCCTATGGCATCACGAGTGTCACGGCTTGTGGCTTTTCCATTAACTAGCAGTTTAAGAAGATTTTAATATTCGGGGGAAAAGGCAAACTTTTGGCTCAGTAATTACCTAGGGATTTCCCAAATTTTGTCCAACTCTACCCACTACCCATAACACATGTGGCTCCACTACCCACTACCCATAACACATGTGGCTCCCGCAGACACGCTTAACACACCCTTCACAGCCCAATCCAACACGCTCCACAACGCAGAACAGCACAGACGTCCAGTAGAGAGAGCACAGAAAGGATTCCACCATCATAGGATCCCATGTGGTTATACATGAAATAAAATGGTCAGCCGTGCATAAATTTGTCCATGGATTACGGATGACATCTAGCTTGACTGTCCCGGCTGTTTGCTCATATACACAGTAACTGCGTCCATACACTCCAAAACTATCTCCCCCTCGCTCCGGACCCCCGCTGCCATCGGCACAAAAGCTAGTTAGACAAAATGAGGCAGGACTGCCTATCCTACAGAAAACACAGAAAAACCCCAAAACGGTGGCGTTACTTTGTTTCAGGAGATTACAAACAGCCACGTTCTAAAATAGAACCTGACTGACCAAGTGTGCATAGGAAGGAAAGTCTGTCTGTCTGTCTCTGTCTGTCTGTCTGGCCGGCCACAGAATAAAGAATATGGAATGTGGAAAATGATTAAAATAAATGGGTGTTTGATAACGACGCTGGGTCTCGGTAACACCTTAGCAATCGCTAATTGGCTTCTTCACACTTAGTTGGCTTTCTGCACCAACTGCTTGCAGCACACGGACAGACGGAGTAAAAAACACGGGGCGTTAATAAAGTGACGGGAGGCCAGGCGGACACCACGCCTGGTTTTAATACAAAGAGATAGTTTTTAGAACTCAAAATATAGTCGTCTTGTTACTTATAATAATAACGAACAAGGGATTCAATTATTACAAATCTGGTGGCTTTTGCCAAAGGCCAGGGGATCTCAGCCTGTTTTGCCAAAGGGGGCAGCCGAACGGCACAGAGGCTGACGATTAGCGACCGCGTCAAGTAAGAGCGGGAAAATTATTCTCCACGGAGAGAAGAAAAGAGGAGACCCCGTAAATCTTCAATGAGAAGAAAAGACTTAGACGGCATTGCTCCAGAATCACAAGCCTCGCTAGAAAGGTTAAGCTTATGCAGATATAGGACTTTCAGGAACAAGGGCTGTTAAGGAACAGTTGGTTCTACATGCGCCAAGCACCTACAGAAGTTCAAGCAGGGTAATCTGCACCCGAGCCGTGCTTAGATAATAATGCCCATCATCTTTCCCCTGGCCAGGTGATGTTTCGGTACGGTCTCTCTATAAATTCACAGAGCCGAGGTCAAATATCCCAACGCAAAATAACCACACGACAAGCGATAAGTAATTCATGGCACATCTTGACTTTCCATACGTATTGATGGGCAGCCATCAGCCAAGATAATTCCCAACAATCATAGCAGTGACAGGTCGACTCCATACATACACACACACACACACACACACTACGCACACAACACATACATTACACGCGTGTGCTGCCGCGGCAGTGAGTAGGTTGCTGGTAGCTCTGTATAACAGCGCAGCTCACCTGTATCTGTACCGTTATCGCGCCCGGGGGCAGACTCCGCGATGGGGCCGCTGATCTCTTCCACGCAGGATGGGACCGAGGCCAATATACCTGGAAAAGCACAAAAAGCGAGAATGAAGCACGCAGATCGTACAGAGGAACCGAGGCGAGATAAAAAGGGAATAGAAACTCGCTATAAGAATGGGAGTACATTTCTTTATTATAGACCCCCGTCAAGGTCCCCCTAGGTGTTTCATTAATATTCTTAAGCAAGAGGAATTTAAAGGTGTAACCCCTAAGTGCCTCACTCGGCATGTCTCTGTTTATGAGTGCCAGTGTCAGAATTCCAAATGGCAGTTTCTCAGGGCTCCAATAATGTATCTGACGTTACCTGGCACTCCCCCCATAAAGAAATTCTGCAGAAGAGGGGCCTAGATTTTGCCTTCCTTGGCTGGGTAATAAAGGTGATATATGATAGTAGTATAAGAGCGGGTGAAGGGCTGAAGATCCTCCCGGCCCCCGATACTCACAGAGGCCTCTGTACCGGGACAGCTGCTGATAGGTCTGCTTCATGCGTTCGATGTTCAGTCTGCTCGCCTCTGCGTGGTTTACAATAGGCTTGGGGTAATCGACTCCCACAATGCATTTGGCTTCTTTCTGCACGGACTCCGGCGCGTTCCACGGCTCATAGATGTAGCGAGATGGGAAGTCCTTCAGCACGGGCAGGTACTTCCTGCCGAATAAACGCACCAGTCACAAAAACAAATTCTAAAAGCAATTAGAAACCCAGATATTCCAATCACCGCTGCTAGCGAGCTCTTACGAGAAGCGGGCACGGATCACACAGGACACGCACCTGACATAGTCTCCACTGGGGTCCGTCCGCCTCCCGAAGCCCACCGGGCAGTAGCAGTGGAAGAACTGTTGGAAGAAGGCGCTGCACGAGAGCCACATCCAGCTGCCGGCGTTCACACTGAAATCCGCGTCCAGCAGAAGCTCGTCGAATACCTGGAAGTGGAGAAAAGGGTTGGAAAAGGGGGCAAGTGCGAGATCAGGGCAGGGCCCTTAATACGGGCAGCGAGCATGGAAGATTATAGAGGTGGAGACCCCAGTGGAAGCACTCGGTTCTTTCCCGCTACTCTCCATACCTGACCATATTCATACAAAATCTCTAATTTGGAATCCCAAACAAAGGAACTATTATCACAAGCCCCAGGCGACCATTACCTTGACTCCACATTCCCAGCTGTTCCATAGGTCCCCTCGGGTTAGGAAGCAGGCGACGGCGTGCCTGGCCAGGTGGTGGATCCAGCCTTCTTGGCGAAGTTGCGTCATGATGGCATCAATCCATGGGAACCCCGTTTTTCCCTCGGCCCACTTAGCAAGAGCCTCGGGGTTCCTGTCCCAGGGTATCTGGACACATATGGGGTTCCCCTCCATCTGGTCAAATTTGGGGTTGTTGGTGGCCGCTGTATAGAAGAACTCTCTCCAGAGAAGCTGACCATACAGGGACAGAGGTGGGGGCCGGTTTTTCTTGACCTGTAAAGACACATAAGAAGCCAACCTAACGCCTTTTGTTTTATTTTGTTGCTCCACGATATGCAGTTACCCGATTTATTCTGTAATTTCACTCCATTTGGAAGCCTATTTCATCAGATCTAGAGCTCAACACCCCAAAACCGCACCGTGCTGTTTCGGAAAATGTTTATTCTATGTTTACATTGCGGTTGCCCAGATCCGTCTCCTTAAATGTTTATTTCTATGGAACATAAGACTGCCACATTTATTACCCTGACCTTCCAAAAACGCAACTTAACTGCCACCTAACTCACCTTCTGATACAGCTCCCTGAGTCTGTAGTAGAAGAGTCTGCAGGACAGGCATCCAAACCGCAGGTACGGACTGAGACCGGTAGGGCTGGCCAGCAACGAGTTGACGTTCATTCTCGGCCTTTCGTAATTTGCCACCCAAGCCTTGAGACGGAAAAACAGAACATTAAACCAAAGTCACCAAATTCCTTCTGCCGACGCGTCTTAACTCAACATGGACAGCTTTCTAGTTCTTTCAGAACACAAAGCAGATGGAAGACAAAGAGCATCTAACAAACACAAATAAAGTCACATAACGGGTCCAAACATAAACATAAAACAATTCTGTATAAATTGCTGCATTCTAAAACTGTTGGTAATAATCTAATGATAATGTAACCCAAGCCGTGACCGCCATCATATTTTGGAGGCTACCCGTTTGGGTGAATTTGCCAGGGCGGGTTCGGATACGCGTCGGGGGGGGTTCTTGGCAATTGGCCCCTTATTAAAGCAATGCAGGTTATACCGTATAAATATCAGGGAGGTGTACAAAGCAGGGCCCTGTGGCTGCCCAATTCCCGTTAATGTGTTACGGTTAACATTCAGACCCTCACCTTCCTCTCCAGGTGCCTGTCCAGCCGAGTCAGAGCCTCTGTTTCTCCTCCGGGCCACACAGCAGGGCCCAGACCGTCGCACGAAAAGCCTGTTACGGTAACGACACGATACGGGTTACTTTATGGGATTTAAAACATTGCCGGAGATCACAGAGTTGCGCTCGGTAAGTCATTGCGTAATTCTGGTTATATTACTTCACTGAAAAAACACAAAAATTGTACTTCACATTTTGATCGATTTGGAAAGGACTTTAAAGAGGAATTACTAAGGTTCATGACAATCGGCAAATCGCTCCGTATCTTACCCAGCTCCTCCAAAGACGGCACCCCGTACGTCTCGTTGTGGTTGCTCCCGATCTCCGCGCGGCACGTGTCCATCTGCTGCGGCGTGACCCCGGGGGCCGGTTTGCGTGGAAGCTCCATGCGGCTGATGATCGTCTGGAACCTCTTGTAAGTTAGCGGGGGGCTGTGGCCGTTGAGTTCAATGATCCTGCCCGAGAAAAATAAGGATTTTCAATCAGACGCTAAACTAAGGGTTAAACATTCAATTCTAGGAGCGTCATATATCAATCTACTCTCTACCAATCTGGTAACCCCAGGTCTCACTGCAAAAAGGAGGCGAATTGTGTCCACGGAAGGAGAAAAGATAGATTTTTTGGAAACCAATGTAGGGGGACCAAGATTAGAAATATAAAACGTTATTTCAGACCCCATTTAATCATATTGCATATAAACGTATTTACAGACCAGTTTCCCAAACACTCCTTTCTGTCCCTATATTTTTTAATAGACCGTTAATAGGACGCGGCAAACTTTTCCAGTAAGATTATTGCCAGCCTCCCGCCACCTCGCTCGGCTTGGGGAAATCTCGTTACGTCGCGCCTCTTATTGGCTTCCAGCCGTCAACAGCTTATGCAACGGTGTTCTTTATTCTGCGTGTGTGTGACGACATGACTTCCAGAGTCCGCAGGCTCCGTCTGCACGTGCGAGGAGGAGCCGCGCCGCAGCAAAACACAGCCGCTCGCCGGCACGTGTATAGCTGCGTGACGCCGCAAGTAACCGCTTGTCCACTAGGTGGCGGCAGCAGCACCGCCGGATGGCTTTATGCACTTAACAGGCGCGTTGTAAACCGCGATCACCGCCAATAAGAGAAGCAAGAATCCAAACAGCCGCACATGGCTTCGGAGCCGCATACGACACACCTTTTCTCTTGCCACACGCATTAATTTAATATAAGACAGGCGTGGCCGCAAAATATTATTGCATACAGATACCATGGTGATCAGACCAATTCGGCCCCCCCGTCCATTTGCCTATCCCATGCATGCTAATATTCTCATAATTTAAACTCTACCAATTCTGCTAGGAGGCTGTTCCACTTATCTACCACCTTTTCGGTAAAGTAAAACTTCCTTACGTCACATCTAAGGAGGATAGGCTACAATTCCCATGACGTGCAGCCAGCATTATAAAAGTATATAGGAGTGTCTATGGCCGGCCGAGCTTTATAGGAATCATAGTCAAGCAATAGCCGATGGCTTAAACATGTTTATCCTGGATACAAGGCCAAGGTTGGAAGTTAATAAAATTAAAAAATTTGCAGTCTGAATTTTGCTAATTACACGATTATTCCATCTCACCTGCCCAGATCGTACAGGGTGTGTGAATTCTCCACGATGACCTCGACACCGGCTTCCTTGGCCAGCTTCATGATTGCAGCGTCGCGTTCCTTTCCAAAAGGTTCCGAGTCGTATTCAAAGGTCAGGCGGGTCACCCCCCACTCCTGTCAATTTACAAACATTGCAATGAATTATGGTGGAAACAGCATTTCGGGCCAAGAAGCGGACACAAAATGACGCGATCTACACCTACGCAGACGCATGCGCAAACCGTTTCCAAATGACATCATTACACATCGTCCGGGGGTCTGGTGAAGAATCCCTAACGTTAAACTAATTGATGATCTCTGGCCGTATGTTTTTTGGCCAATAAAGGACTAAATCTTAAAAATAAAATTAATGGGTTTATTAGAGAATAACTCGCTACAAGATAGAACTTGTAGGTTAACCTCCTCCGCCTGTAAGAACAAACGACAAAACTGCACAAAAGGAGCCTTCGATTTGCTGTTTTTTTGGGGGGGGGGGGGTTTAAGAAAAAAAAAGCATTGAAAGGGAATTCTTTACAGGTGTGAAGCTTTACTATGATTCCTGCGCTGACTTGTTTGATAATATTTACGATGAATGAATGAGTGAATTTAAACACAATAACAAAACATTGCAACATTATATCCCAACACTGAGACACAGTAACAAAATCAATACTCCCTCTGTGAAAAAAATACACGTTTTTTTTGTGAATAGCACACACCAAGACTGCGTCTAATTAAGTTTAAGATGATGTAGTTCGTTAGGAGCCGGAATGCCATTATGAGTTAAAAAACCCAAAATAAATTGGGCTGAAATGGGGAGTCACAGAGAGGGAAACTTGTGCCAGCGCAGGGAGGGCAATAAAGCCCTGGAACGCACTATTTGGGGGATAGTGGTCGCTGCAGAAAGGGTTAATACTTCCAAAAGTGAGGAATTGTGTTTATTGAAGGGTATTTAAGGGGTTCACACGTTAATCCAACTACCGGAATCTATCTGACCGCCGCCGGCCACGAAAGAATTCCGTGGATCAAAACACAATTAGTAAGATTTCGGAACGGTTGAAATTAATGGGATTTCTTTCCAACCTCATTAATCGAAGAATGGAGGCTGGAGAGAGCCCGTTCTCAATAGAAACCTCGACGTTCTCCTTTATACCATCCATGTATAAAAGGATATCCCGTCATTAGCACACAAAGCATGTCGAACATCATAGGAAACAGATTTGGGTCTCGTTTCTATTCCTCGCTCTACAGATATACGATTCCGGGGCGTCAATATATTTTCCGTGTAGCTGCACTACATTCCTGTGAAATGTTAAATAACGTTTATTTTATTGTGAACATGCGCCTATCAGCCAAGGCATTGTTTATGTGGCGCGCGGCCCAGTTCTCTGCGACAGGACCGTTTCTAATCTCCGCAGTGACGCGTCAGCGAGGTCCCTGTCACTCCGGCGGGGAGATAAGAAGATTCCCCGGTGAAGTCGTGCCGAAGACATCAACACAGGATAAAGGCAGGGAGGGCTGCCGGCAGAAGCTCGGCGTAAGCCGGGGCGATTATCGCTCGTTCGTGACAGCTCACAGTCACGTTCCGCAAAAACCTGCCCCCCGCACGCGATCATAAAACCGCCAACCTCACAAAGACCATCGGCCAAAATGAAATATTACAATCCTACGTGCCGGGCAGACGGAATCCATCGTCTCCATCACCGGCTGGGAGGATATGTAGCAATCCGAGTGAATCTATAATTCTATATTCTTTACAGGGGGAACGTCTTGCCTCTGCTTTTTCAAATGGGGGGGGGAGATTTGTCGCCCCCCCTATGGGGGACAATTTCGTTAGACTGACTCACTGAAGTACACTCAGCCAAACTCAAACACGCAACCCACTCTTAACCACCCTGATCATTCTTAGACCCAAATTCAAACACGGCGACACTCGTACCGACCACTGATGTCAACTCAAACTCACTTACTGCTCGTAATCATTAACACCCATGCACACACGCCATTCTCAGCCACACGCATACATACAAACACCATTAACTTAACTGGGAATCAATTCAGTCCATAAAACCACAGTGAACACCGGCCTCCCGGGTACTGCTAGAAGAGCGGCCCCAGTCCCTGGATTACTCTTCCTTCACTAATTTATGATGCCAATGCCGCCAACCTGAAATATATTTCTATAATACGCAGGGCACGACCTACTGGTCTATGGCAAAAAAATATAAATACATGAAAGACACAGCAATGTCCTCAATTCACAGCACAGTGTTAAAATCGATTTATATCGTCTTTCCATGCGCTTCCATGGAGATCTTATATTATGGTCTCTCTGCAGGCGTTGAAAGTTCCTATATTTAAACAACTGTGATTCGGAGATACATCAGCTATAAATAAGTATGGCAGACGGCAGCAAACGCGTTCCCTACAGAACTGAGAACGCTTCAATTATTCAGCTCCGATGAGAGAATGGGGGAGCGATAGGCAGTTAATGATCTGAGCGGAACACAGGAAGGATTAAAACATCAAAAGGTATCAATGTACGTTTCTAGAGCAATAGTTACCCACCAGACCGGGAGCCAGATGTTCTAGAACTACCGGCCCCTATGCTACCTGTCAGCAATCCCCAAGGGTACGGCTCAGCGTCACAATGTATTCAACAAACAGCTACAAAATATCCCACGGCATCCCGCTTATCTATAAGTCCGTGTCCTGCGTTAAGAATTTGACACTGATCGCAGTGTGACACGCACGCCAGAAGGGGGAGACATACTCAGACCGATGTATAAACTCTCACTTAGACACCTTGGATCTATCCTCTCACCTTAAAGAGTCGGGGGAAGACGTCCGCCGGCTGCCCTCGCACCACGAACAGACGGGAATTGAGCTTCCTTAAACTGGCGTCCAGATCTTCCAGGGACTGCAGGAGGAACCTGTACGAGAGAGAGACTCGAGTCAGCGCCAAGTCAGCGTAAACGAAGCTCTGGCACAAAGCCTGGAGGAGCAACACACACCGGACATTCTGGCCGCTCATTCGGTTAACCCTTTGAGTGTCGGAATTCTAGCCAACACAATGCAAAGAAATTCAAAGTTCATTATGGTCAAAAAAAGAAGGAATTGTCTGAGCCGACTCACAAAATCATGTTTACAATGATAAAATTCTACATAAAAACAATTAAAAACGACAGAAACAAACATACATTTATATGACCCAAGCGCCCCATTCCTTTCTTTTGTTTCTAGCATGAAGGCCAAGATATTTTGCATTTAAACAAGTATTTTTGTGTGTGTATATATATATATATATATATATATTTTTTTTTTATTACATATGTGACCACCATATATGTATTTTTTCCCATGTACTTAATGAGTTAACCGCTTGAGTGCCCAATAGCGTAGGGAGCCTCAATCTATAGTAGCCACACTTACGTGTAAACTATTACATGGTGGATTTGGTGTCCACTCCTTTGCGTGTGAAAAACATTATTAGTGTTAAAAATATTATTAGTTTTACCCTTCTGTGCCAAAAAGGTATGTACAGCCGAGCCCCGCTTCCACCGCCTGGCACTGAGAGGGTTAATACATTGCCACTGCCGTTCCCTTAAAGCCCTGGAGGAACATGAACCAATATTTTTGTTTTATTCTGTGATATCTAAGGGGAAAAAAAGTAATATCTGCATAATATTCATGTGCCAGGAACATCCACCCGCGGTGACGTGGCAGAGTTATCCAGCGCTTACTTTCTGGAGCTGCAACAGACAAACGTGGCTTCTTCCTCCCCGAAATCGCACCATGAATAGAAACTGGGCACTGAGCTCAGGCAAGGATTATATGAACCCACGCAGGGTCTTTTTGGGGGGGGGGGGTATCCAGAGACATAGAAGTTCAGATAACAGAAGCTGTCACAAAACTATTAAAGGGTTAAAGGGTTAATTTACTTCTGGGGGAAAAAAATTATATATAAAGTTGGGGGAATACGGACTTTTCCCGACTGCTGCTCCGAAGAGAAACTTCTGTGAATGGGATTATAAATATATATATCATTAAAAACGATTCAGAGAAATAATACGCAAAGCTCCTGCTTCTGAGTTCTGGGAGCGCCAAAAAACCCAGGTCTGGCCCATCCCAGCGTCAAAAAAAAATCAACTTCCGGGATAAGCGTCTTATATAAGTTATAAATGGGCATTTATCCAGAAAGGGATGCGCCCAACGGTTATAAAACATCAAATATCATCAACGTTTTACCCCGTGCACAGGATCCGCACCCCCTCCCCCCCGAGGCAGGGGGATACCGAGCCCCCCGAGCGCCAATCCCACCGCCGTCCCCGCTGAATACACCGTATAGATACATCAGCTAGCGAACGCAATCCGCAGAACGAAGCCGCGTAAACGCAGCCTGGAGGATTATTATTATTATTATTATGTATTTATTAAGCGGCAACATATTCCGCGGCGCCGTACAATTTAAATAGGGGGGGGGTTAACACATAAAGATATATTTACGCAAACAGATACAACAGGAGCCGAGGACACTGCCTGTTAGTTAAGTTCCTGGCAACAACGGAGGGCTTCTGAGGGCCCCACTCATTAGCTAAAATAATAATAATAATAATAATAAATGAAATACATTGTTTCTAACAACTATTCAAATCAAAAAAAAACTTCATTGGGGAACAAATACTAGCTTTAGCTTTATTATTACTTAATGCTTTGTATAGTGCCACCATATGACGTAGCGCTGTATTATTTCATTGGTTCTTAACACTTAATATTATAATGAATATCATATTAAGCAACGGCAGAAAGAGAGCTGAAACCGTCCATCACATCATAACACATCGTCCTAAAAAAACGCGCATTTAAGGGGACCCTATCGTTTTGCCTGAAACACAGAATATTTTAACGTGGAAAAATAAATTTATTGGGTTCTGTTTGTTTGTTTGTTTTTTTTAGAGACGTGCACTTTTTTTTGGCGTTTTCACAATAAACTACCGGTTTATACTTGCACAGGAGGAAGGCGTGGGAATTCTGATAGGTCAGGACAATAAAGAAATTAACCCTTTCAAATAACGAAAGCACCGTGTTACGCAACCTCCGCCACCTGATAAACTACTTCGTTCTTGGGTATTATCTACTAAAGGTGCCAAAAAGGGACGCTCACACAAATGCTCCGGGACTACGGGGTGGAATAAAACACTCGCCCCCCCTCCCCCAAATATGGATCCGCTCCTTAGAACTTTCCAGACAGGACCCAGAGCCCCCTACCCCGCCTGGAAGGAGTTTTCTGCCTCGGAGCAGAATCAGAACAAGCCCAGCCCTACGTCTTACAAAACAGAAATTAGCAGAGAATTTACGCCACATCTGCAAGGCGCTCGTCGTCCGAGACGCTAAGAATCTACTTTATTAGGACTTTCAAAAAAAGTATCCCGACGATGAAATGGTTAACGTTAGAATGTTAAATACCGAAATAAGTGAATTCAACTCTTACCAACATCTTGCTTGGTTATATATACACAACATATAGAATGTGATATATATATATATATATACCGTATATACACACCGCAAATACCAGTCACGGGGCATGAAGATGGAATTATTCAGCAGGCAGGTGTAGGGCAAATAATTTATTGTTTTATGTAGCGCCGTACAAAGGGGTAGACAGGACATAAGTAATATAACAGAAACAGGTGAGGAGGGCCCTGCTCCCAGGAGCTTACACTCTAGAGTAAGCTATTTAAATAATAATAAATTCCTGATACTGATGGGACATGTGCGGCCTTTTTACACACACACGAGATATATCTGCCCCCCCAGTCTATTCTACCCCTATCTGCCCCTGCGCCAGCCTCCACACTGACCCCTGACTGCCCACCTGCCCTCGCTCTCTGTACACTGACAGGTCTACCCCCCCTCCTCCACAGGTATATGTAGTATTTGCCCCCATTACATACACAATAATTACCCCACTAACCCACTCTGCGCAGAACTGCCCCTCCCTGTCTCGGTATCCTGGCCCTTCTAGACCCCAAGCCCCGTAAGTACCCTTCTTCTTCTTCGATCCTTACGGCCCGACCCCTGGCACATTCATGCCCCTCCCAGGTATGCTGGTCATTATGCCCCCACGAAAATACCCCCGCCCATGGGTATAGCTGCCCCTTCCTCAGTCTTACCTCCACCGGTTGACCCCCCCTGAAGAGGAGGCTGCGAACCAGGGGTCCAGGATGTAGATGCAGCGGGCAGTGCGGGCCCCGTGCAGGGCAGCCAGCAGTGCAGGGTTGTCATGAAGCCTCAGTCCCTTCCGGAACCAGTGCACCGAGTTAACGCCGTTAGCTTCCATCCCGGGTGCTGCGCGGTGGCCCTGTGGTCTCGGTCACTCCGTTCTGCGGCTGCCGGGATCCGCTCCGTCCTGCGTCTCCTGCGGCTCACACACGGGACTCAGCAAGTACCAGCTCCGCCCGCCGCTAACCGAGCCCGCTGATAGGTGGGAGATCCAGTGAGGGGGCGTGGTGTGCAGCAGTCACATGCAGGCCATGTGTAGTGAGCTCAGAGAACACAGGAGCTGCTCAGCAATCAGCATTAACGAGCGCGACTACAGGGAGTGATACTCATTACTGCTCTATACACCGTGACTACAGCGACTGATACTCCTTACTGCTCTATACACCGCGACTACAGCGAGTGATACTCCTTACTGCTCTATACACCGTGACTACAGGCGAGTGATAACTCTCTAACTGCTCATATCACCGCGACTACAGGCGAGTGATACTCCTTACTGCTCTATATCACCGCGACTACAGCGAGTGATACTCCTTAACTGCTCTATAACACGTGACTACAGCGAGTGATACTTCACCACTGCTCTATCTACAATCCTGTGACTTAAGCGCTAGTGGATACTCCTTACTCGCTCTATATCACCGTGACTACAGCGATGATACTCCTGACTGCTCTATCACCGTGACTTACAAGCGAGTGGATCTCCTTACGCTTCTATACACCGAGACTAAAGCGAGTGGTACCCCTTACTGCTCTATACACGTGAATACAGCGAGTGATTACTCACCACTGCTCTATACACCATGACTACAGCGAGTGATACTCCTGACTGCTCTAACATCGCGTGACTACAGCGAGTGGATACTCCTACTGCTCTATACAATACGACTCAGCGAGTGGATACCCTTCCTGCTCTATAACCACCGTCGACTACGCCAGTGATACTCTTACTGCTCTATGCAATGCGACTACAGCGTAGTGATAACACTTACTGTCTGTACACCGCGACTAAGCGAGTGATACTCCATACCTTACCTGCTCTATACACCGTGACACAAGGCGAGTGATAACTCCTTACTGCTCTAACACGTGACTACAGCGGTGATACCCTTACTGCCTCTATACACCGGACTTACAGCGAGTGATACTGCTTACTGCTCTATACACCGCGACTACAGCGAGTGATACCCCTTACTGCTCTATACACCGTGACTACAGCAAGTGATACTCCTTACTGCTCTATACACTGTGACTACAGCGAGTGATACTTAGCACTGCTCTATACATGGAGTATACTGTTTGTATCATCTCCTTTCTCTCCTCTCTCGTGGTTCTATTTTCTCTCCTCCCTTTCTTTTTCTGTCATCTCTCTCTCCTCTCTCTGTATTCTCTTCCCTCCTCTTTCTTCGCTTTTGCTTCTTATCCCTATCTTTCTCCTTTGTCTCTGTATTCTCTCCCCTCAATTTTTATATAAATAAAAGATAATAATAATAATAATAATATTCAGTAGAGCCATTATTAGTGTTTGCAGTTTAGGGAGAGTCAAAGTGTAACCATAGCAGTGCAGGTAATTCCTAGAATATGGTGTTGTGGCTCCCTCTAGTGGCAGCTGTAAAACCTACAGAACGAGAGCAATTCAAAATCATCCTTTGCATTTCAATTATGAATTATTAATAATAATTATAGGCATTTATTTAGTGCAGTGATCTGTGAAATGTAGGAAAACTGAATGATCTACTTAGTTCTGCCGTGGTTTGTAAGCTGGCCGTGGCTCGTGAATTTGAACTGTAATAGTGAGCTACAGCAAACCACCCAACAATGAGTGACACTTTTGGCCCGTGGACAGGGCTTTATGCGTATCTCTTATGTGACGTTGTGACGTAGCAATAGTAACCGATTAAAGTATCTACTAGAATAATGTATTTTCTATACACATTGTTGGGGCTTTTAGGGCTGTAGAACCCTGCGATACCCTCATATCCGGCAAACATTCTGAGCTCCTAGAAAAGAGGGGAAGGAAGAGGGGATACTGTAGCAGGACCGCATTTTGTCCGTGTAATCCGTGGGGTGCAGCAAAATCATAGATGTATGTAATTTGTTCTACTTGCCTTCCTTTCTGCACCCCCAAAACACAAAAAATACAGCCTTACGTCCTATGTTGGAGGCACCATTGGGATTTTGCAGAGTGGGATGGGGTCCACGTGACAGATGTTGCATATTTACGCAGCGCTATAATATTTTGCAGCCCAGGCGGGCGGTTTAAAGCAGATCACGTAGTTCATTACAGCGGGCGGACGATCGCAGAAACCAGGTTATCCAGCCAAGCCAGCCCAAGTGGTTTAAGTTGCCATAGCAACTTCAATAAGCCACAGCCAACAGTACATCGCAATGGAATAATTGATGGATCTGTTTATCCCAGGACCGGGAATTATAAAAGCAAATAAATAATATTGGATTATTTGCATCTGAGATAAATCAATAACTGAATCAATTACTTCAGATCTTCCACACATTTCAGAAATTTCAATTTTTAGTCATTTATTTTTACCGGTATAGTTCTAGCTCTGACATCATCACATCTGCCCACAATAAAGGCATATCCAGGGTATTTGACGCAAATATTACATCATGTCCCATGATCCTTCAGCACTGGCTCGGCAAGGGTTCGGGTAGGGTCTAACCTCCCCCCGAGCATGCACAGAAAGCGCTCTCAATTATTTAAAAGGGAGAGCCATTAATTGGCTCCAAGCTGATTATTAGCGACATGACGTGGTGGACCATAAAGGCGACGTTGGCATGCAGCCCCGGAGCTGCAGCTTCCCCTAAAGCAAAGTATTTTATTTTTTCTACAGGCTGCGACATCTGTAAAACATGATTTGTACCGATAAAAAAAGGCAACATTCCTTTATTTTCACTGGTGTACAAATTTCAACAAGATTTGTTTTTCAGTTTTGTGATACATTCCTACATCTCTCCGTTGCGTTAAGTACACTTAAGCAATATAATTATACATTATAGAACGCCTTTTCTTGTTAACATTACGAAACAATAGATTTTTTTCCCTTCATTGTAGAATGCGGAGCGCAGGCTACATTTGTTACAGTATATAACATAGTACAGATGTGCTATACAGCATTGTATATCATGGGTTACCTAATATTTACATCTACCACCTTAAATAGAATTAAAAAAACATCCTTTTTGGTTCATAAATTCATCTAACTGGAATGGATGTGAAGTACAGTGAGGCACGTGTTGTCAAAAAATAAGTTATTTAGGCAAATTTCTATTACAGGGAATGATTGTTCCTAAATTCTTATAAGTTGCAGACCCGCGGAACCCATAGCCACATCACTGCCCCCCAAAAAAATGTCCTTCGTATGATTTTGGCCTGTAGGATTTTTTTCGTGATAAGGTTCTTTAGGTATTTAGAATGTTGACTTTTGAAACAATTTTCTCATCTTCGTTTGTGGTAGGTAGTGGTGGAGCCTGAGTTTTCTTCATCTCCAGGCCCTTCACCCATGTGTAGCAGAAGGAACCCCCTAAAACCATAGCGTTGCTGGTCCACCACAAGAAACTCTTGGTCTGCTGATAGTAGAACACAGCCAGGACGGTCTGAGCACAGGCCTTGGCTGTCCCAGAGATATTGTGGGTCAAAGGACTAGTGAACTTAATCTGAAGCCCTGTCACGTATCCAATAGCAAAGCCAAAGATCCCTCCTAGCGTCATCATGCCCCAAAAGTAAAACTCTGACAGCTTGTCGAAGGTCATCAAGCTGCCCAGTTCCCCAAACACAAGCAATAGGGGAAGAAAGAGAAAGCAGGCGTTGACGTTGTTATAGAAAGTGAGGCGCCAGATGCTACCATCTACCGCTGGGAGGACCTTCTTAGTGTAGATAGCGTTCAGGGAGACGCATGCGCTGGCCAAAACTCCAAAGAATATGCCAGCCCAGGACAGAGTGCCACCTTGTCCCTCCTGGTCAATGCCGAGCCAGAAGCCTCCTGCAAAGACAAATATAAGAAAACATTATATTAACAATAATTCACCTTATTAATTTAGCTAAATATACGAATACTTTCAGTTTGGCTAAAGAACAAAATGTGAAATTCTCAGGAAATCTAAGGACACGGGGGGGGGGTGGATTTAAGGAACAATTATAGAAATGATGTAATATTTTACAGTTACATTACTTTAATCTTATTTTTTTAAATGCCATAACTAACCCTTTTATCCACTTCTGAGACCGAGAGGAGGAAAGAGAGATAGTGAGACACTCAAACTACCGTACTTTTGAACTTCAGGCTTACCTAGGATGACTCCACAGGACAGCAGCGCGTACAGCGACGTGGTTTGTTTCAGCAGAACGTACGAGAGCAGCACATTGAAGACCGTACTCAGGCACCTGCCCACCGTGTAGAAGGCCACTCCGAGGTGCTTGAGGCACAGATTGTTAAAGGTGATCATACCGATAAAAACCACGGACAGGGGCAGGACGCTCCGCAGAACCTTGAGATCAAAGCGCACCGAGGGGAACTCCATGACGCTGGGTGGGATGACGTGGGACAGCAGACTGAGACCCTTGCACAGAAGCACCGTCACCAAGCATTGATAGAAGGTGACGAAGAGCGGGGCGTCGAGCTTCAGGGAAGGGCTGTCCAGCAGGTACTTGTTGAGGAACACCATGGTGATCGAGATAAACCAGTAGAGCATCACCACCAGGGCTATTTTCACAGCCCTCACCAGGAAGGGTTCCCGGTTGCCCCTCTCCAAATCCCCGTCGCCAGCCCCTGAGAGCGCCATCCTGAGGATGCCGGAACGCTTGAGGCTCCTGTTCATGGTGACCATGGGACAAAAAAGTGTCAGGAGAGCGAAGCATGTGCAACAATAATTAAAAAGCACTTATGCCAGGGGCCAGTGCAGATAACCGGCACAAAAGGCAAGCCAGGCGTGCTGCAAAGAGCGGCATCAAAAGACATTTAATACAAGGACAGATTGCCAGGAGTAGTCATTACAGAGATGCAGTTACAGAAGAGGTTTTTACTGGCCCTGGGGCCAGTAAGTGTAGAAGATGTAGGTGACCCTGTCCTCGCCCGCTTACGGCACAGAGTAACAGCTTCCCTGTCACTAGCACAGCCCCTGCCCTGCTCGGAACGCATCACTTCCGTGATCTGCTTCCGGGTCTGTCGCCTGCTGGTGACGTCACGAAGCGACGTGTGCGGACTGCGGACACCATCCTTTCTTATGGTCTTCGTGCTGCAAGCTGTTTCCGGCGTGCACAGGTGAGGTTGTCACACAACTAATGATACCCCCTGAGGGGGCAAATGGTTGTTTTGAGGGGGCACTAAGCAGGATTTAGCGCAACACAACGACTACAAGAACAGTACATGTGCGGACTTATAGGGCAATTATATAATGGACTAAAAGATTCAATGTTTTACAAAAAAATTAATTGGCTCCAGAATATGAAAGACTTTTTACTAATTTCTGCATAATTAACTGAAAAAAGCAGATATTTAAACCAATCTTAAATCCCCTTACTGTATTAGCCTCTACCACCTCTGCTGGGATGCTGCTCCATTTATCTACCGCCCTCAGTAAAGTAAGACAGTCCCTCTAATCCTCTGGCCCTCTAGTTTTAGTTTACGACCTCCCTTTATGTATTTAAATGTTTATCCCCCCCCATCTTTCTTCTGTAAATATTAATCTCTCAGCCCTTCCTGGCTAAGATTTCTTATCTCAATAACCGCCCCATCGGTGTTAAACGTTTATTATGACGTTGGCTCCACCAACCGGACCTTTAAAATATAACAACTAGAATTATTGAACGTATTTCCTGATCCCAACGCATTTTGGCTTCTTGTCCCGAGGAAGAGACTTCTGTGCTGCTTAAAGCCGTTCTCGTAACGATCAGCTCTTTTTGTTTAAATTGTGGAGTTTCTCGGGATGTTTTATTTGATCCCCTAAGGAACTCCACCTTCTGCTTTATATTAAAATAAATTCAAGGAGGGATCGTGGGAGGAGCTACAGGAAAGTCACACAAAATGGCATTTAACCCAAATTTTCTTAGCTGACCCTGAGCTATATTAACCCTTTAGTAACCCATCATGAAGATTCTAGGTGCCCAAATGGCTCTCATACCGCTCCTCGTGGAAACCTTGTCATTATTCAAAGATACACTTAATTGAGCCACCTGCATTCAAGCAGGGATATCAACCATTAATACTGGGAGCAAAAACACCAACTGGGACTGGCAGTAGGGGTATTAAAAGAAAGCATGGAATAGATAACTATCGTTGCTTATTTTTTTATGTGTCACAAATGAAGTGGTCGCTGTAATATTGTTACTATATTGAAATTAGTAAAATGTTACAACTTAAAATGAAAGACAATGATTTTGGGGTAAGTTTTAAAAGCGGTCGCCATAGCAAACAGCGGAACGAGCCAATCAGCAGCAGGGTCCATTGATCTATAACACATAAAACCCCCCATACATTCCGCATACGGTACTTTTATACACCTTATGCTCTGGACGGGAAATAAAGCGGGCGACGCGTAGTTTGTGGCTTTGCTCGGAATGTCCGTTGCCCCCCATACTGTGCCTTCGTACCTGTGATCCTAAATTGGCGGGTCTGTCGCGGTGGAGCCAGCGGAAGCGAATGCCAGGTAACTGCCTCGTTTACTCACCTCCGCCATCGCCAACAGGAACAGGTACTGGGGGCGGAGCTCCCGTCTATTAAACAAATACCTGTTACTGGTTACACGACTGGGGGAACTGGTTGAGCTGGTGAGTCACGGCTACACCCAGCACAGGCACCGGTGATAATCTGAAGTCTCAATCTTAAAGCACAAAACTACTACGCCTACACCCAAAAAACAGCCTTTTCTTCCAAAAAGGGATATATGCGGCTGAGCGTGTATAGAAATTGCCGGCAGATCGGCCCTATTTGGTTTTCCGGCTGTAAAGACTCGAACCTTAATCAGCTGTTGGTCTCGCCTTATTTTCAGGAGCCATAAGTCTATCCCATGTTTAAATCCCCCCCCCCCATTGTATAATCCCTACCACTTCTGCCGGGAGCCCATTCCGCTTATCTATCACTTTCTATTTTGTAAGTTTAGTTTATCTACCCCTTTTGGCGAGCACGTTATTATTTAAGATAAGATTAAATGCTATCTAAATGGACGCTTCTGGCCCCGTAACCCTTTCTTCATCATAAAGTGTGTGCAAGCTCCATGGACAAGGCCCACATATTATACTAATATAAACCTGCTGCGTAGAACGGATCCAATAACGAAAATAATGTAACCCCTATATATTCTTCCAGAAGGACCCTGATGTACCTGGGTTTTGATGTCATCCCAGCAGCCTTACGACACAGCCGTCGGGATGTTTAGAGACACCTGAGACAGACGGAGGTGCGCACAACACCTTTGTTCTTATAATTAGGCGCTGTCTGTCGTCGAGAGTAATAAGTAATAAAGAAAGGGGAAGCGGGGGAGGAAGGCAGGGAAAGGAAGACCTCACTCTCAGGTGCGTCTAAATATTCCAATGGCTGGATTATTATATGGCGGCTGGGATGACATCAAAACCCAGGTACTGAAACGCGCCTCTTAGATGTATAAGGTCCTTCTGGAAAAATATATAGGGCTATGGAATTTCTCATTAAGCAGGAAATGCTGTGCAGCAGCTTAGATGTTAATTTGTCAGCTGCCAGGCGGCTCCGGAGAAGGAACGATACGTTTTGCTGGAATTTAACTTCCTGGTGCAGTAAAAGCCAACACTCCCTGTTAGCCTTGGCTTTATGGCGTCTGCGACCGGACCGCGCGCTAAAATAACAAGATTTATCATTAGAGCGGAAATGCAAATATACAGCGATCGTCCGGGACCGCTGATGGGGGGTGAATCACGTGGATAATCTTGGTATCCTGGCTCCTGTCACTGGGGGATATATTAGGCAGCGAGCGAACATTTCATGCTCAAAGTTGATACTCAAAGTGTTAGAAGCAGGAAAAATGGGCAGTGTAAGGATTGCAGCTCTTGGGGGGGGTTTCCCGGTCTGCGGTCAAAAGTGGTCCAGGGAAGGAAAAGCGGTGGACTGGCGGCAGTGTCATGGATGGCCAAGGCTCATTGATGCACGTGGGGGGAGAAGGCTGCCTGTGTGATCACCGGCGTCGCTCACCTGGAGAACACGCGTCACCCGGACGCATCCATGGGGGCCGCACCTCGCAACTTATAGGGGTGAAAGGATCTGCTGCTGACGTCCTGGTGCCGGATCCCACAGCGCACCTTCAGAGGTCTAGTGGAGTCCATGTCTCCACCGGTCAGGGATGCTTTTGTGGCAAAAGGGGGACCTTCACAATATTAGGCAGGTGGCCATAATGTTATGGCTGTATATTTAATTGGTTCCAGCAACTTAACTACGTCTGGGGTCTGGGGTGATGCGATTTCTGGTGGTCTACTTGGGAATTGAGAAGACCTGTTTCTTCAATCGAACAAATTACCTTCTTTCACTCTTAATGCCGGATCTTTATCTGACGTGGATTATTAAGACAGCTTCTAGCCATTAGAAAAACAGGCACAGGGGCCGGAGAGGCCTTTTGCTGTCCCAGCTGTATTAGAATGTGAATTTTATGACCGATAAGACCTATTCGACCAACCTAGTCAATCCTTCGTTGGTCTCGTTAGAGATTCAGGAGCTCGGATGTCTATCCCATGCATGTTTAAAGCAGCTTACTTCCCATACGTTAAACATTATTTCAATAATGTAGAATCGATACATATCCTCGTGTTGTATTTCATTATTATTGCAGGAATTCTTATAGCTTAGGTAGAGGAGAAGGGAGTATAAGGCAGGATAGCGCCCCCTTCAGGTCAGTGCAGCTGGACGCTTCCTCGTGATACCCCCAACAACCAATCATATTTGTAATGTTTGATTCTATAGGTACCTGGTTTCCAGCGAGCCACGTGGCAAATGAAAGATGAGGATGTTTTCCGTGAATCATTAGCTTGTTACAGACTCCCCCGGTTCTTTTTACTAGCATCCTGTTCTCTCTCTCCTGATTCCGGATCTCCTGATTGTTGTTCCAAGAGGTCACGTTGTCCTTAGCCCACGAGCCGGCATGTCCTGATCAAACATTGTCAGTAATATGGTACTGGCGGGGCAGCCTGCCAGAGTTGTAAAAGCACTTAAAAGAAACAATACGATCTATCTGAGTAACAAACAAACACAAAAAGCATATAGCGGCGTTTAGCGCACTAAGATACCTGTCTGGTATAAAGCTGTAAAAAACGGCAAGATGTATATGTGTGTGATAAAAATATCACTTATCACATTGTAATGGAAGGATGTTTTACTTTACTGAGAGGGTAGTAGATAAGTGGAGCAGCTTCTCAGCAGAAGTGGTAGAGGGTAAGACAGTGAGGGAATGCAAACATGCATGGGATAGGCATACGGCTCCTGAATCTAAGACCAGACCAGCGACTGATTACGGTTTCAGTCTTTACAGCAGGAGAAACGGGCGACTAGATGGGGGCCGAATGGGGCCGATTTCCCGGGAAATGCTGTTTTATGGCCATGTTGTAATGTAAGTTTAACTGACGTCCAGTAGAGGGCGCTGTAGTCTATTGCATGGCGGCCGTAAGCGATGTTTTGCATCATCAGAGGACAATATGTCACGTCTTTTATTGGTAAACAAGGTGAAGAGATTAAAGGTGCTGTTCCACCGAGACAAAA
>VKOC01000004.1:1498926-1510273 GCA_009364415.1 Spea multiplicata | reverse complement strand
TGACGACAGAGAGGACATTGTTTTTTTTTATTATACTTTTTTTGTTATTATGGATAACTTATACATCTTAACACTTATAAATTCCACTTACAGTTTAGGAGATAAACAACTCTGTCTTTTGCCGGTATGGCAGATGCCCAAGAGCATCTAAGCATCATGGAAACTGTAGTTTAACAAAAGGCCAAGTGCTATAAAGCATGGGTATGCCTTCTATAAATTTTACACACTAATATGTATCAGACGTGGCCGCCTGAGAACAGATTATACCCAGAATGGGGTTTTGTCCAGGGGAGGGTGGCCCATATGGTGCTCTGTCCCTTTAAATCCAACACGTTTTTAATGCACTCGTTGACTTTACAGGGCCGCTCATGGATTACTTACCTGTCTGGCAGAAGATCTATTTCTATAACTGGGGATGAAGACAAACATCCTGTGGATTCTTAGTTCCCCCCTCGTTGCTGGATGGGGTTCCCCGGGGACGTTGTTGGAATTTGGAACCCTACCTCCTCCTTGCCCTTGGCAGACGTTCTCACTCGGAACCGGACATCCCTTCCCTTCATACGCATTTCTTTTGTCCCTATGGCGTATAATCGCTTCTGACGCCGCCGTGTGTGTCCGTAACACCCTGGGCGGGTGGCAGCATGATAATTCCTAGGACCCTTAGCCGATGGCTGGTTAAGAGGGGCATGAAATGATGTGCTAAAGACTTTTAAGCTGTGAAGGACTTTTATAATTCCCCTGGAATAAGCAGATCAGTAGGCTGTACATACAATAAACCGTTTCTAATCTCTTTATCCAGGTGTGTTTGTGTTACATTACGCAATATCTCAATATACACCTGTTGCGTTATTACGTACCGTGTGGTAGATGAGTGGAACAGCCTCCCATTGGAAGTGGTAGAGGGTAATACAGCGAGGGGATTTAAACACGCATGGGATAGACATCCGGCTCCTGATTGTAAGGAGACCAACGACTGATTAAGGTTTGAGTCTATAACGGGGGGAACTGGGGCCAACTAGACTGGGGAATGGGGCTGATCTACCATCAAATTCTGTTTAAACCCCTGGCGCCCTCTAGTGGTGTCGCCACGTTCTCTCATCCCGGGGCTTATAGCGTTTCGTTCCTGTGTTAATCTAGGCGTTTGGCCGATGAGGATTTGTACGTAAAAGCGATATTCCCCATTGAGATACAGGATCTCCTGACCAAAAAAGAGTCCTTTTCAGCCATTCTTAAACTTGCTTTATTGAGAAGTCCCGAGCTGCCCTCTGCCCCAAACCCTCAGCGATGCGCCTCCAAAGCCAGAACCGTCTTGCCAAGATACCCAGACAATTGCCCCGATTACTGAAACCCACAGCAAACCGAACAACCTGCCACTCGAACGCTCCGTGAGTCTCTAATCTCCGCGAGTCAGGTCACCCCGTCACGCTGCACCCAAGCCCTGCGTACAGTCACGTTTACCCACGCTCTCCCCGAACGTACGGCCCTAACAAGCCCGCAAACATGGCCGCTAGTAATGAATTCCAATCATACTCTAAATATAGCTTTATATATATCCCACATATCCTCATCCATCCGTATTCCAATCAGGGATAAAGCCCTACTGCGGCTCCTTCATACATCCATCCGTGGATCCATTAAAAATAAATTATGCTGCTTCTTCATTCATCGCTATGCATGGCCGACGCGTTTCTCTCCAGCCCCCCCCCCTGCTCTCCATCAAGCTCTCCTCATTTCTCTCGCTTTATCATCCATCTCATCTCTCTGCTGCTTTTTTTCCCTGTAGGATGGTTTTAGGTCTTCAGCGTTTTCCATCATTATGCATGGCGGGGTTGGGGGCAGAGTAATGTGGGGAGAAGGTTATCGAGGGGCGCCTTTCCTTGGTTTGCACCCAGACGCCCGGTTTACCCGAGTCCGACACGGTGGAGGCACAGAAGAGAGGAAGCCTCTGACCCTTCGCCGTCCCACCACTTCGGCAGCTTCTTCTGCTCCGCTGCCCGTACGCGAGCAGATTGTCCATGCACGGAAAGGATTCCATAGAATAAACTGTAGCTATTCCAGATATATATCTTCTGTGGGACATGTGTACTCCACGTACTCTCTGTAAAACTGCTGGAAGGCTCTCCTGAAAAAGAGAAAAAAAGATTCAGAACGGAAATGAACGGGAAACCAACGTGGCGTGACGTGGGTAACCAGCGGTGCCATGACTTCATATAGCGCATCAATATAGTTGGGGGAATTTGTATCAATATCAACCCAGCTGTCGGCCACCAGCTGATCATACTAGAGCGTGAAATACCGCACCAGCTATTCTACAAAACTATACGATTATAACAACTGACTGGAGAAACCACATAAATAATTCACACAAGGCTGACCTGAGACATTCATAATGTGGAATCAATACATGTAGCACTGGAAACCCCCACTAGGGGGCACCGCAGCCTCACGTCTCCCGCATACAGACCGTGTTATGGATACATTAGGTGGGGTACTTCTGTTATTATTGTAGCCAATGCTTAAATATGTAATTGAAATAATTCTATATTGCAAATACATCATCATGTTCAATATACGTACATTAGCTCTCAAAAGTTTGGGGTCACTGAGCTGTTTTCATGGAAAGAAATTAATTGCGAAAGGGTTTTCTAACCATCAATTAGCCTTTTAAACTTAAACTTGGATCAACAAACACGCCGTGCCATTGGAACACAGGAGTGATGGGAGTGATAAAAGGCCATTGGAACACAGAGTGATGGGAGTGAATAAAGGGCCATTGAAATAGGAGTGATGAGTGATAAAAGGAATTGCGAAGGCACAGGAGTGATGGAGTGAAAGAGCCATTTGAACACAGAGTATGGAGTGATAAGGGCCGTTGGAGCCAAGGAGTAGTGATAAAGGCATTGGAAGCACAGGATGATGGGAGTGAAAAGGGCCATTGGAACATAGGAGTGATGGGAGTGATAAAGGGCCATTGGAACCAGGAAGTGATTGGAGTGATAAAGGGCCTCTGTACTCCTATGAAGATATTTCATTCAAAACCAGCCGTTTCCAACCACAATAGTCATTTATAACATTAACCCCGTCTGAGCTGGATTTCTGATCCATTTCATGTTATTTTAATGGACAAAATAGGCTTTTCTTTCAAAAACAAGGAAATGTCTAAGTGACCCCAAACTTTGAACAGCAGTGTATATGTGCATGTTTGTGTGTTATGATACCAGGTTACTTTTGCACCTATAGGCTTAAGACAGATTCTGGTGAAATCTCTGAGGACAAAGTATGACATATTAGGCGAATGCAAGAAAAATGTGTCATTGTGCTTCTCCTGAGGTCTTTCATCACAAGGTGTTACAAAAATTGAGAGGTGCGACCAGGAATATCTTCCCTCGTCACAGTTTCACGTAGATAAATGGATTTCCCCGATTATCTAGGTGCAGTTTTGGATCGGGGGAACAGTAACCCAGAATGTCTCCCCACCCTCAGCTCTTACCCAACAGACTCTGCTAAGGGTTTGGTTGATTCTTCGGAGACAAAGACATGACACGCAAAGCGGTGGTCGGAGGGGTGCTTGGTTATGAAGCCAAAATACCTAAAATGGGGAAAATAGGAGTATAAAAAACATGGAATGAAAAGAGAAAAGAGTATTTGCGACTGATCGAAGAAATCCAGTGCCACTTACTTGCTGTTCTTGGGGTGGTAGCCACAGAATGAGATGTTATTTAACTGGAAGAAGTGGCTGCATGTGTCTACCTGCTGGAGAGCAAAACGCTTATAGACATAAAGAGAGAAGAACATCAGTGAAGCCACCAGCCAGCTGACCCATGGGATCTTACCTGGCTGTGGTCCTCAGGGTCATCTCCTCGAACCGCAATTTTTACCCCCCGGAGGCTGATCTCAAGAACACAGCTGGATGGAGGATTCGACAGCACCGTAAGGCGACGTGACATGGCGATCTGTAACGCAACGTTTGAGGATCAAGGGAGATCCTATCAACACCCGACGTTACTGCGGCTTCGTGACGGACAATGCGGAATCATAGAAGATTTTAGAAGTTTTAAAAAAAAGTTTAGGAGTGCATTTAACCCTCAGCACTCGGGACACTAAAGCAGAGATAATCTTAATGGACATTAACCTTCTGCATGGCGGTGCAAAGGACTTCAGTTCCCTTGTGATACGGAACCTGCACAGAGCCGAGGAACTTCACCCAGAACTGATCCACCCAGTCGGAGGTTCGATTTTCTAAAGAGGAAACACAATAAATGACCATGAAAGCGGCGCTTCGAAAAGCACAAGCCCTGTTTTCATCCTCCGATGGTTACATGAGAAAGTCATCAATGTAACGACAATTTAAATATTATCATCCTCCTAGTTTGGGAAGAGACCACCTACTCTTACATGACATTCTCTCTGTGTCACCGCCAAAGGGTTCTGTTTAAGGCAAGAAGGTACTTCTGTCACTGTTAATTAATGTTACCTGCCATATGATCCGGCTCCTTTTTCACCTGGACAGCATAGAAAGCAGGGAATATTCCACGCTCTCCTGTTCGCATGTTAAAGGCTTCGTACCAATAGTCTTCTGCTTGAACTTCCACCAACAGAGGGTCCTCCTCCTCCAGTTCCAACTCCCCAGGGTGACGAGGAATAAACCTGAGTTCAGAATAAGAATAAAATTAAAGAAGTAAAAAGCTATCCCGTGTGATCAGACTGGCAATCTTAGAATCAGAAGAGAGACCACTTGGAAATTGCCCCACTACCCCCATTGCCAGTCCGTCTCTTTTAGGTGGCCGAGTGAAAGTCTAGATAATGAAGTATAAGTGAGGACACTAATTGGGAATGCCAGATTCTGCAGCAAGGGTAACAGATAAACTTATATTTAAGAGGGGTGAGGGAGAAAACAGGACAGGGCATTATACATTCGAGGTTCTGATTGGGTTTTACGGGGTAATGAGGACATGGGCGAGTCAAGCGCTGGATGATTTACCTGAACACCGCTCGATGTGTCTGCTCTTGCTCCTCACCGTTTATCACACATGAAAATAACCCAAAGGAATCTGTAACTGATAAGGTTTAGAGATTGAGGGTCCCTAGAATACAAGAGCCCCTTCACATACACGACACCCAAGCAACTGACCTTCCAATGACCACAATACAGCAGAATTCACCCATCTATACCTCTAAAATACATCAAATAATTCAACCATTCCCAGAACTAGAACTATGCGTTCTACAGGGAGCTTGGAGAACCCCAACCACCATGCCCACCCAAGGAAGTGTGAGCAAAACAAACAAATATACATATACAGCAGGTGCTACAGACATCCAACCTCAAGTCCTCCAGAGGGATCGGAAATTGAAATGTGTTAGTTAACCCTATGCGTTTCACTCACTCGTGCACCGTGAACGCCCGTTCATGAAGACGTTGAGGAATTTTTTGGAGTACGAGACATCGCCCTCTGGAGAGGAGCTCTCAGAAAGGCACACAGACCTCCGAACTCTGTTCCCTTCCCTCCCGGCAGCTACCACCCGCTGCCCTTCTTCTTCTTCGTATTCCTCCCCGACGGCCGACTCATAGGGCGAGGAAACGCAGTTGTCGTATACGGTACCACTGTCACTATCATCGCTGTATCCCGCGTAACACTGCCGCAGGCTGACCAGCTGAAGCTGCACATTCTCGTCAACCACCAGGGTGTACTTTACAGAGTCATAAGATAGGCCGCTGGTATCAGAGCTCACCGACGACCTCTGAAGGGCACGATGGCAACTTGCTCTGCCAGGGCATCCTAGGTACCCCACCCCGTCCTCTCCTTCCTCTTCCTCTTCACTGATGGATAGCTGCTGCCGACCACCGCCGTGCGAGCGGGTGGTGATGTCTACATCTGAGCTGACGGACATCCGGCAAGGTCCAGACTGTGACACAAAAGGTTTTTCAGGCTCTGGGGGGTCTGAGCACCTTTGGACAGGAGTGAGGAAGATCTCCTCTGTAGGTTCGAGTCTGACGTCTGTCTGGTAGCGAATTCTATCTCGCTGAGGGTCCAGGCGAGACCTGGCGGTGGAGCGACCCGAGGGGTCGTTAGCACTCTGCGTTGTGTTGTTACGTTGGCATGGGGTATCTGTAGAGGTTCCACGGTCTTGTGTGATAGCAGGTTGGTTGCCCTCATCGCTCAGACACACATGTTCGTTGGATGGTGTGGTCTCCCCTAGAAAAAAAAATATGTATCACAAACCCTTTCACCCACATCAGCCCTCCCATTCTTTTTATTTATAAGCCCATACTTATACATTATACATTATACAGCTCTCTATTGCTGTGTAAATCCTTTCTTTTGTTGTGGTGCCCTATGATTTTACTTTATTTACTCATGCAGACAGTGCCAAGCCTAGGTGCGTGGGCAGGGCACGGTCTGCTCCTCAAGCTCAAGCTGTTTGGGTACAAAATTGGCAGAGACAAGCTGTTTTGAGACAAATATGGCAGAGACAAGCTGTTTGGGCACAAAGGTTGGCACTGATAAGCTCTTTGAATGCAACGATGGCACAGACAAGCTGTTTGGGCACAAAGATGGCACTGATAAGCTCTTTGAATGCACAGATGGCACAGACAAGCTGTTTGGGCACAAAGATGGCACAGACAAGCTGTTTGAATGCAAAGATGGCACTGACAAGCTGTTTGGGCACAAAGATGACACAAGCAACTTGTTTGTGGACAAAAATGACAAAGCTGGCACTGTGAGAAGTGGTTGACATTTTACATGGCGAAGTGGAGACACCCAAAGAGGTGGAGTGGTTGCCGTAGAAAATGGGTGTGGTTAGAAGTGTTTGTTAAGATGACAAGTTAGCAATATAGCCACACCCACCTGGGGGCACCATAAAAATGATTGCACCCAGGCGTCAGTGACCCTAGGCTCGGCTCTGCATGGAGATGGGGCAATTAACAGGGGTAGCTTCCAGTTAAATGGTGGGATCAACAACAGATCTGATTCGAATAAATGTTGGGGATTTTTATAATATTTATTGATTTTTTTTTCCAAAGAAGAGATACAAAACATTTAGCTGTATGAGCCACTAACCAACAATCCAAGACATTTTATTATTATTGTTTTTTCACATAAATTCATTTAACATTTTTTTCTTCTTTCGCTCAGTTCCATTGCACAAAAACAGTAATTGTGAATCGAGTCAATTAGGAAAACTCACCGGTCTTCAGAGGAGACGAGGAACGGGAAACTCTTTCCTGCCAACTGTATTTCTTCCCCAAAGAGTTGTTATTCAGCGTGTCCTAGAAAATAAAGAGAACGGCGGTGCTTTGAAATGTGCCTGGAGCACGCAAACACTGTGGAGGTGTACAAAATGGAGGTCGAAATACTGAATAATAACTTGTCCCGTGTTTAAAACGCTATGGTGAGACGTTCCTCTACGTGGCACTTCCCTGCCCTCTATTTGCATTAAGTTGAATGGTGGGGGAGA
This sequence comes from Spea multiplicata, assembly GCA_009364415.1. NCBI lineage: Eukaryota > Metazoa > Chordata > Amphibia > Anura > Pelobatidae > Spea > Spea multiplicata. The sequence goes on along the minus strand of VKOC01000004.1, from coordinate 1,502,812 downwards.
GAAGGGTTAGTAGGTGCCAGGCAGAGGGATCTCTGATGACTCAATAGAGCCCAGAGCAGCCATTCCCCCGGCTGCTACAACCATGGTAACTACTACTCCATTCACAAGGGTTTGGCGAGAGGAAAGTGGGGGGGAACAAAAGTAAGAGGATCTAGACAGAGTTTACAAAAGGTACATCAGGCACGTGATAAAACATGATGTAGGAGAGATGTTAGAAAAAAATGGACAAGACAGAGACGCAAACATGCTGTTTAGTTAACAATGCCCTAAAGCATTCCGGCTCGGGTAGTTATGGTGAGATGAAGGAGCGCGGCTGGTTGGTGAAGGTTGAGGTGTGATGGAGGAGATCTAAACTGGATGGGGTATGATGGGGAAGATCGAGGCTGTGTAGGGATCATGGAGGAGATGTAGGCTGGACATGGTGGGAAGAACTTTATTATTATTATTATTATTATTAGCTTTTATTTATTAATCGCCAACAAATTATGCAGCGCTGTACAATTTAAGTGGGAAAGTTAACACATCCATACTGTAACAAGTATACATTAATCCGTACAGACACATCAGGAGAGGAGTCTTATGGTAGTCTTACGCAAAGTTCCTGGCAGGAATGGTGGGCTTTTGAGGGTCCCGCTTGTGGCGGTAACTAGGGGCAAGTGGTTTCAGGATTCACCATTGGGTGGGGTGTGGTGGGAAGATCTTGGGTGGGTACAGTGAGGAGAGCGGTGGATCATTGTGGATAGATATGTAGGCTGCGTTTGTTAGGCTGGGCATGGTGGGGACATCGAGGGTTGGTTTGCCGTGTTGGGGAAATCTTGGCAGGGCATGGTGTGGGGAGTTGTAGACGCGCTATAGTGTGGTGGGGAGATGTAGACTGTGTATGGTAGGTAGCAATGTAGGACAGCAGATCATAGGCTGGGAGAGGGAGGGAGTCACACCCAATGGCCATGACTCGCCGTGGCGGTATGAAGTGTGGGGAGCAGAGGACCACCTCCACCAGGCTTGGAGGCCTAACCCTTACTCAAAGAGCCGTGTGGTGCAGTGGATGTGCTTTTAGGCTGCACCTTTACCAAGTTCTCCGGGTAGAGCCCCAGATGGGATGCAAGCGGGTAACAAAAACATTAGGGGCAGCCCTGCATGGAGTTAATAGAGCTGGGCCAGGCAGGGGACGGTAAGGAGACTAGAAACCAATTCAGTTCTTGTCTCTACACATCAGAGGGAACTGTGGACCGAGTGTGATGAGAGTCTCCCGGGTTGATGGGAGAGGCTGCCTGGAGGCTACCGAAATACATGGAAGATAAGCCATTTGCCAGATCTCATCCCATTAGCAGTCACTGACAGGATTAAACGTTTCTTATTAGCCGAGATTACAGCGCGGGTGCCGAGCATCTGTCACGGGCTATTCGGATATTTTGGGACAGCCTCCATGTTCACAGCCTCCACCCAGCCCCCGTCCTCTCACATTTTTCATCTACATTTGTGTATTTAGTTAGAACAACCAGGGATGACGGTAACCCCACACTAACCGGCCTCATTTAGGTTTCTACGGCATGGCGGCTGGACCATCACTTAAACCCTTTCAGTGCCAAGATATCCCTTAGCCGTTCTTTTGTAACCATCCTCGACACCAGCCGTATGTTAGACAGTCATTAGCCGAATGTTGTGTTTTTATCAGCGTGTGTATTTTTTGTGTTGCTTGTGTGGTGTGTTATGTGAACGTTGTTACCTAAAGCGGTGTCGATACAATTTAGCTATGTTTGTTTGATTATTCTTAAAAAGATATATAGAACTCTTATTGTCAAAAGAACAACGTATGGAACCTTTGTGTCTTCTGCAGCTAGAGCCCCATACAGATCTATCAGTAGATGTCGGCATGGAGGTCAACCAAGCATTAAGTCGACCCAAATTTTATCGGATACAAAGTTGCCAAAGTTCTTTGGTTTCTCCAACATGTCATGAAAGAATTAGGCATCATTAGCCAATAAGTTATGTCCCATCCTAAGGACCCGTTGAGTTTGTAGTCATCAAAGAACTGGTTGGACACTCTTTGGATTCTCTCGTACACACACGCGCAAGAACATATATGTTACCTGTGTCCGAGGGGCCTGTGGGAAAAGGTTGAGGGTGGTGGGTCTCTTGGGCCTATAGGTGTCCATCGATGGAGGAAGAACAGGCCTGGGGTCAGCAGAAGACACGGTCTCTTCTTCGTGAAACTGTACGGCATCAATCAGGTCCAACTGCAGCATCTCAGCCTGGATCCGGCTAGCAGCTCCCGCCCCTGATGGGGCCAGACCGGGATCGGCACGCAGACGGCTCTGGGGGATCAGGAGACAAAGTCATGGGATGAGGGGGGGAGGGAGAAAAACAGTCAGCGTGACATCATCTGCCACAGGGAGGGGGGGCGAGTAGCGGATCTGCCTGGTCAAAGGGACGAGTGTCAAACTTATTCCCCCTCCTAGGGGGTAGTAGGACATCACAAAAGCTATGGGCAAAGCATCTGGCGGTAACAAAAAAGGCATAGAAATGGATGTTCGGTGGAACCCATTGAGCGCCAGAGTCAGTGCGAGAGAAAGAAGGGCGTAAAGTCACAACACACGAGCGTCACGGGACGGGCACTCGCTCGGAATAGTAATTACTGCAGAAAACATGTAGGAAAGAATAGGAAACGGGGAGATAATAGACAAAAAAGCATATAGAGGGAGGGAAGGAGGAAAGACGTCGCCAAAACATGACCTCAGCCCCCTGCAGAGACCATGTGCCCCGAACCAGAATACATCAGACAAAGACACGGAACCCATTATCCATCCGCTGCTACATCATACAGAAATAACAGATATTATTCCGGCTTTAAACGGACAACGGCAAGATGTTTTTGGTTATTCTTTATCTATTTTTGTATCCCTTCAATCAGACCTTAATAAAATGTAACAATTGCGTGTTAAGATTTTTTGGTGTTTTTAAAATAGATTTTAATGCTGATTTTAATTTTTTTCATACAGGGTGGCTTCTCGGCCGTTCATATTTATTGACTTTTTAAGGGTTACACGTAATAAAAGATTTCGAGAAAACTGACAGGGAAAAAATACAAATTAAACGGTCCTCTTGGGATGAAAAGTTTAGGCGCATGATGGAAATATTCTAATAAGCATAATTTGAGAAATGTGTGTTTTTGTAGGATTTTTACAGTAATCAAGATAAAATCCTAACCTCTCTATAATCCCGAGACACATACATGATCCACATCCCATCACACTCAGCTCCGGCGATTGAGTCTGCCAATTACAAACAGAAGCCATTCTGAGGCGGCATATTTGGAGCTATCACCATAGCAACCAATATATTTGTTTCTGCTAATTGCTCCTAATTTAACACTTTAGGCTTGAATTGCTCCACTTTCGCCACAGATATCTGCAGTGTTTCTTTTATTCACCGTGCCGCTTCTTCTAGCATTAATGGTGAGTCTGCATGCACCAAATCAGCTGTAACCATCAGCTGTAACCATAGCAACAACGAGATATAAAATATCCTCTTCCAGAAAAAAATATTCAAGGAAAAAGATGATCGTAAACAAAAAACATGGAACCCTGACGCATCGGGTCAATCTCAAAACATATCCAAACCAGTTAATATATATACTATGGTTCAAAAGTTTGGGATCACTTATAAATCTCCTTGTTTTTTAAAACATGCACATTTTATCCATTAAAATAACATGAAATGGATCAGCAATCCAGCACAGACGGGGTTAATGCTGTAAATGACTTTTGTAGCTGGAAACGGCTGATTTTCAATGGAATCTCTTCATAGGCGTATAGAGACCCTTTATCACTCCCATCACTCCTGTGTTCCAATGGCCATTTATCACTCCCATCACTCCTGTGTTTTA
>VKOC01000004.1:1461539-1494280 GCA_009364415.1 Spea multiplicata | reverse complement strand
GGGTAGAAGAGGTCCGGCCTCTCCAGCGAAGCCTGACGCCCTGCAGACGCGTCCTCAGCGTATACGTTTATTCTATCCGTTCTTTTAATGAACCCCCCCCAACCACGACCCGGCGACCAGGACCCCCAAGACCTGCCGGCTAAGACGCCAACAACCCCCCCCCCCCAAAACCATGATACGCCGGCTGCTGGGATACCGCTCCATGCATCTACCACTCAGTAAAGTAAAACTTGCCTACATTCCGTCCGGCTTTAGATTCCGGTCTCTCGTTCATCTCGCTTTTATCCTGCGAGCCGTAATCCGCCGGTGATGTGCGGGTAGTAGTAGGTGGCGGGATCTGACGCCCTGCCGTACGTGGCTGTCAGTTGTTGGCTGTGAGCAGCCGCCGCTGTGGAGTGGCTTTTGTTGAGGAGGCGCGTGGTGGAGGGGTGGGGAGAGTTTGCTTTTCACGCTGCCCCGGGGTAAATGAGACGCCTCCTGCGGATATTAAAATCTCTGATTCGTGTTTCCAGGTCGTGTAATAAATGAAAAAGAGGGTTCGCTGCACAGGAGTAGTAGATGCCTAGAAAAGCCAAGCAGCAGAGGTGTTGGGGGTCAAACACAAGTATAGAATTATCACGGAAAGATGTGTGGATTTTGTATGGCTGGGAGAACGGGCCGGTTGGGGGGGGGCTATCTTTTCTTTTTTGCCCCCCCGTGATGTGTGTTTATCGCACCCCTTAGGGGTTCTCGCACGCGCAGAATGCAGGGTGGGGGGTATTTTGGTGTGGGGGGTAAATGTTACATTCCTCAACCCCTCCAAGGCTCGTCCTCTGTCTGGTGTAAGCGTCTCATCACACACGCCAACTGTCTCGGGTTTCTTGGAAAGTCCCTATCTTTGCCTTCCCCTCCCTAATATAACCTAAGCATGTTTTTAATTATACATCACATATGTAGACCATCCGTGGTGCCCCCCCACAGACGCCCCCCCCATATAAATGGGGCTGTCAGGGGCAGAAAGTAATCTCCCCGTTTACAGGAGAAGCTTCAGCTTTAAGTTTCAGAACAGCAGGGAAGGGTCTGAGCATTACTCTGACTTTAGTGAGAGGGTGGTGGATACATGGAAGAGCCTCCCAGCAGAAGTGGTAGAGGGTAATGCAGTGAGGCATGGGATAGACATACGGCTCCTGAATCTAAGACGAGACCAACGACTGATTAAGGTTTGAGTCTTTACAACAGGAGAAACGGGTGACTGGCCGGGGGCCGGTTGGGGCCGATCCGCCGGCCGGCTCTGTTGGTACGTTGTGCAGCTGCTTTTAATGTTTTTTTCTGTGTTTTGCGTCGTTTTCGGGGCCGCCGTTTGCCGTTAATGGAGATTCTTTACCTCCTGGAGTCATTCGCCAACCTGGATCAGATCAGACTGTGAATCCGATCGGCCCCTTTGCCCGGGACCTGCAGCTGATTGGCCGGCTGTGTTGGGGGAGGAGATGATAAAGGGGGCGGTTTAAGGTTGCAGGTAGGGGGCGGGGGCTTCGCAGGTTGCCCTCCCCTAATCCTTTTTGTCTCTGGGATCAGGAGGCTGCAGTCAGGAGAGAAGTCGGGCTGAAGTTACCTGCGGCCGCCGGATGCCCCTCTTTCCTCTCCTCCTCGTCGCCCTTTTCCTCCGACGGGCCGGAGCGGACACTCGAGGAAGGTGAGTACCGCAGACAGAGGAAAGAACTCAAAGCTAATTCCTCCCCCGATCACACAAAGCTTTAACCCCCTGGTGTCCAGCGGCGTTCCTTAAAGGTCACCGCATAGAATGTGTCCTCATCTGGGCCAAAGCGTTGGACTTGGAGCCGGTACTGATTTTATAGGGGGGGGGTACGTTAGAGGGGCAGTTATTTAACCAGCTGTTTGCTGGATGAAGCTTCTGTGCCTGTTTGGTGTCGGGACGATCCCCTCGAAGACCAAAATAAATCTGGCGGCCGCCTTCTGATTGTGCAGAGAACGCGTATCCTTCCCCAAACCGGATAAGAGGACTGAGTACGGCTGCCAACTCTTTGTGCTGGAAGATTGCAAGCTCTGCGTCTGTCGCTCGGAAAGCGGGATTTACAGAAAAGAGTAAAAAATGTGATTTCAATTCCCCAGGACGCTCTGAGTGACCCCTTTCTTGGCGAAGAGAACCCCAGGTACGCTCAAAAAATACCATAACCTAAAACTAGGGGGTTGGGGGCTTAATGGGAACGGAAGCTTTAACTTTACTGAGAGGGTGGTAGATAAATGGAACAGCCTCCCAGCAGAGGTGGTAGAGGGTAATACAGTGAGGGGATTAAACATGCGCGGGATAGACATATGGCTCCCGAATCTAAGACGAGACCAACGACTGATTAAGGTATGAGTCTTTACAGCAGGAGAAATGGGTGATTTAGACAGGGGGCCGAATGGGGCCGATCTGCCTGCGGGGTCTATGTTCTGAGTGTGAGTGGCGGGTAATCCGCTCAGAGGTGAGACTACAATGAACAATCGGCTTTAAATAAAGTGGGTGGTGGAGAGGATCCTGTATGAGCCGCGCTCGGCTTTTATGCCAAAAAAAGACAAAAGGCAATTATGTCACCGAAGTGCGTTTTTTGTTTTTGGTGCAGAGTTTTTGTGGGGCTGATTATTATTCCGGGGATCCAGAAATGGGCAAATCCGTGTAACATTTAGTAGCCGACCTGCTGTTTGCGGTAGCCGCAGGGTGCGTCTCGTGGCCGGCGGTGTCAGGATGGTGTTGCCGGAGGCCACGTCTTTTTTTCAGAGCACCGTAGTTTGTTTTGTGCCCCCGCCGGGGTAGTTGTGACCTTGAGCACAGATCTGTGCGGCTCCCTCTCCCCCGCTTCACACACCTCCTCTCAAACACTTCATTCCAAGGAGCGTGGAGCCGCCGCCGGGCAGACACCTTGTAACCCTTTGTCTTCTGGAAGGAGCAGAACAGAGCTGCGCCTTATAACGAGTATCTAGAACCTTTTATTCTTCCCCATCATGTTCTAGATGCGGCCGCCGCTGATGGGGGGGCCCTTGGGGTGAAGACTGGATGATGGGGAGAGAAGGGAGGGGGGCCGGGGGTCAGAGCTGTACCCCAAATGACTGCAGCCTATTCACGCTCCGCGTGGGACGGTCTAAGATGAAGCCTGTAACGGTTCCGGTGTTTTGCTTAATCTCAGAACGCTCGGCGTAATCTTCCCCGCAGAACTCTTCAGTTATACAGAACGCTTTGTAACCAGCAGATCCGCAGCCGGCCCCGTAACCGGCCCCCGCAACGCGAGGAGACGATACAATGTAAACTCAAAAGGCAAAACGTGACCGCTATCTGCGGAAAATAAAGGAATTAAAAGTTACGCTAATAATTAAATTCAATATAAAAAAAAAATGCTACAACCTCACCACCTCCAAAACTGAATAGTTACAAAAAACAGAGAATTTCATTTCTTTACTAGGGCGAGATTTTTTTTTTTCTTATCTACATTCTAAACGTATACTATATATAAAAAAAAAAAAAAACGCATATGAATACTTAGTACCGAGCCAGGCCTTTTACTGTTACTTTAATTTATTTATCTAGTTTCAAAAACCTGTTAAAAAGGCTTCATTATCCGAATACCCGCAGGGCTGGGTGGCGGATTCGGGGATTGCGGAGCTCCCAGACATGCCTGAAATTGTCTTTGCGAGTCTTACCTGTAACGCGCCCCGGGATTTCATGCGCGATATCCGTCTGCGTGATAACATTCCAGAGACGGGAAGAGGCCGGATCCTCCGCTCCGTAAATTGCCTTTAATTACACGCTCGTCGCAAGACTTCCTTTCTCTTAATTCGCTTTTCCCTGCGCCGTGTAATTATCGCTGTGCCCTGTTTTATGTATAATATATATCTATCTATATATATAATCCTTGCACGAAAAAGTATTTTCTGACAATCTGTAGACAACTCGCTTCTGGCATCGAAAGAAATATAACCAAAAAAAACAATTCACAGAAGGAAGCAACAACACTACAAGATCTTATCATTCCTATTTTATTTATTTTACTCTTATTGCCTATTATGGTATTAAATATAAATACTATTTGGATTTTTATTTTAACCTTTTAAAAAAAAAAAAAATGTAAAAAAAATTGATCCAAAATATGTATACGGGGGGGGGGGCAGTGTGGCCAGAAGAGGTCTCCAGGAGGTACGGCGGAGGGGGGGTGGAGGGTTCACTTGACGTAAATGTTTTAGGAATAAGTATTTCTTAATCTTTGCTTTTTTTTAAGCGAGTCCGGGTTGATTTACGGAAATAACATTTTCTTTTAGCCGCTTATTGCAAAAATTTGTGACGTTCTCCCTTTCTGGAGAGACTCTTCTTCTTATCCTGTGTTTTGTCTGTCTGTTTGCACATACGCCACGCATAAAGATGCTGGGAGGCTGTTCCACTTATCTACCACTCTCTCAGTAAAGTGAAACTTCCTTTCATATCTCTAATCCTCTAGTGTTAGATTCCGGTCTCTCGTCCTTGGAACTAAACTTTCCTCCTGCACTTTGTTAAATCCCTTTATTTATTATATTTATTATATTTTATATTATATTTATATATTATTATTTAAATATTTCTTGGTGCTTGAGTACAAACAGTCGTGGCGAAAGCTGAAAAGCTGGAGCTTCGGGGGAGTTCCAGGAGTTCCAGACGCCATTAAAACTATTTTATAATGAAGCAGAACTTTTATGGGGGGAGGGGGAGTTATGCTTTACCGCTCTCTTATTAAAAGTCGGAGCCCGGGTTTTATACGCGGCGTGTCCTCATAACCCTCATCAGACGCAGCCTAGTCTGTTTTTCATTTGATTAATAAATAACCCGGTGCGCGGCAGACCCCGTGGTCGTTCCGGGTTGCCGTGGATACAGTGTCAATGATTTGCCAGCGTTGGCTTCTGATGGTCTCCTCTTCCTTGGCGTCGCACACAGGTTATAGGATGTTGTCGGCTGTGATTCTGGACTTTCCTACCTGAAGGGTCCCAACAAAACCCACCTGCATCGGAGGATCGTGCGTCCGCATCATGCTTCTCCTGTGCCGGAGCAAGACCAAGCTGCTGGTGGCCACCTTGACGCTGCTCTCCTTCGTGACGTTGCTGCTCCTTCTCGCGGGCGACGCAGAATGTGAGTGAATCCAGAAGTGATTTTGGTGAAGGTGTAGAATGCAGAGGTCTGGCTCGATAACTAAAAGGCAGCAGCGTGTGTCAAGTAATGGGCTCCGGGCTCGAGTTCCGAAGGAGACCCTCTGAGAAAGATTCGGGGTGGAAAAATCTGATTATGGAGTCAGAGAATCCAATTTATAGTCCTAGACAATCTAGAAACTTTAAGTTGAAATGTATTAGTTGGCGTTGAGGAATCTAGAACCTATGAGAACGTTGCCGGTTGAGTCAGGTTTCCCACCTCGTTGTCTGTGCTGATGTTCCGTGGTTGTCTTCTTCTCAGATGGACAGTCTCCGAAGCCCGTAGGCCCGCACTTCTCGCCCAGATCCCCCTCTCATCAGGAGCTGGAGGTCCATCTGCGGGAAGCCGTGGAGGAGAACAGGAGGCTGCGTCTCCAACTGGCAGAGCTCCGGAACGAGGATGCAGGAGATGAAAGGGAAACCCCAAAAGACAACGGAACCCGCTGTGAGCAGAGGAGCTTGACGGAGAAGTGCGAGGTGAGGCGTTCTTACCTGTCTGTAGCCGGGAACTTTGTACTCTTCCTACATGAGCTGATCCCGAGATAAATAATGATCCTTTAATAGTCCGTCACGTATGTTACATGCAACAAAACTGTGAGAGCCGGAACATTCTAATTGCGGTGCACATAGAAACCTCCGCTTGTGAGGACACCGTGGAACCCCTCGGTAAGGTTGCCTGTGTTTTTTACGTAATGATTTCACTGGCGTACCTGGGAACTTTCTAAATGAGCTGACATATTAACCCTTTAATAGACCATCGTGAAGATTTTATGTAGTGGCTCTCTCCGAAGGTGTTACCCAAATGGCTTTAACGCCAGTCGCCAAGGAAACCGCGACTTGTCATTATTTAAAGATATGCTTCATTCAGTCACCTGCATTCAAGTAGAAACATCAACCATACTGGTAGTAAAAGCTCCGATTGTTTCCTTCATGATCGCATTTCAGTTTGACGTCCCCTAATGTTCTCTCTCTCTCGGTCTCTCAGCTGATCCATGTTGCGATAGTCTGTGCCGGACATAACAGTAGCAGAGACGTGGTGACCCTGGTGAAATCCATACTCTTTCACAGGTAAAGTACAGCGGGAGACGCCGGGGTTAAAATAATTGATGATATATTAAAAGTTTTAAGATTCCAGGGCCGCGTTAATAAGTAAATATGATAATTAAGTAGAATTACATTAAAAAGAACACCTTAATGGGCAGCTGACGTATTTTACCATACACAGACCAATCTCCTGTTACTCCATGAATGGGGTATTTAGAGTACCTGGGTACCCCAAGCTCTCCCTCTTTGGCAGGAGTGGCTTCACAAAGGGGCAGGGCTATCCAGACATGGGGTGGAACAAGCTGCACACAGGGGTGGGGCTAGCTGTAGATGGCTTTTAATGGGCTGGGAGTAGGTGTGGTCAAAAACTACCCTCCTGCCCAGAGAAAGAGGGGAGGGGGGTGACCCGGAGACCCCAGAGAAGCCGCGTTTTACTCGGAGACTCCTGGTCAATCTCAGAGAGTTCCCGGGGTACGTGAAGGGCTTTAGGACTCCGTCTCCCATAGTCCTTCATGCTGTGGAATGTCAGCAGTAACAATAGAATAAAGTTGGCATTTGCTTTAAACAAGGAATAAAATATATATTAAAATAATAAAGAGTAATATAATACATTTGTTTTTGGTCATAGCATTTAATTCATCTTGATCTGAGGAGTAGAGTTGGGCCGTTGGTGGCCCGTTGGACGTATTATTAAGTCACGCTTACTGGTGAGGACATGTTGTGTGCTGGTTTAACCCATTGCTGTCCCTTTGCAGGAGAAACCCGCTGCATCTCCACCTGATCGCCGACGCCGTGGCTTTGAATGTTCTGGGAAACCTTTTTAAGACGTGGATGGTGCCGTCCTTGAAGATCAGCTTCTATAACGCCAGCGAACTTAAAGTAAATATTAGATTATGGACTGCAACCAGCTTTGTGTTAAACGTCGCCTGTATTTTTTGTGGGGGTCACAGAGGAAAAAGTAATAAAGGAAAAAAATAATTTTCAGATTCTTCTTAAGAATTCAGTACTAACTGGAAAACTTTTTCATTCTAGCCAGAGGTTTCTTGGATCCCCAACAAACACTACTCAGGAATTTATGGGTTAATGAAGCTGACCCTCACTAAAGCGCTACCGTCTGACCTCTCCAAGGTCATTGTGCTGGACACTGACATTACCTTCGCTACCGACATTGCTGAGCTGTGGGCCATCTTCCGAAAATTCACAGGTACCCTGTTTTAGGCAGCAGGGCGCGTAATCGTGTTTCCCGTCTGTCGTTCTTCCCTCGCCTTATCCGTCTTCTGGTTTTATCTCCGTTAGGTGACCAGGTTCTCGGTTTGGTGGAGAATCAGAGCGACTGGTATTTGGGCAACCTCTGGAAGAACCACAAACCATGGCCAGCCCTGGGTCGTGGTTTTAATACAGGTAAGCGCTAATGGACTACCCCCTTTCCAGGTCCACCTGTGGCTCCAACAGAGATGGTCATCTCCTGCTCTACAGACCTTCAGCTGTACGCCTGGGCAACACCACAGGGCTGAAAACCTGGGCATAATTGGCTAGTAATACCTTCATTTCTCCATCAGGGGTCATCCTTCTGCTCCTTGACAGGCTGCGTCTGATTGGCTGGGAGGAGATGTGGCGTCTGACAGCTGAGCGAGAACTGATGAACATGTTGAGTACCTCCTTAGCTGACCAGGTGATAACGGCGAGGAAGTTGTACACTTGCCAGAGTTCGGCTTTAAGTCCCATATCAAGCTTTCCCCTCCCCCTTCTCTGTCTCTTAGGACATATTTAATGCGGTTATAAAGAGCTCCCCCACCCTGGTGTATCAGCTCCCCTGCTACTGGAACGTTCAGTTGTCCGACCACACGCGGTCCGAGCAATGTTACAGTGAGCTGGCCGATCTCAAGGTACGGCGCCCGTCCGGAAGGGAACTCAATGCTACCTTTTTAAATAGTCTAGGGTTGGTTTATAACGAGAATGGGTTCCTTCTCCTGGCCCCGTTTGACCCTGACCACTGTTTGATTTATAAATATTTTTCTGCTTTTCTTCTCTGCCCGTTGCCCAGGTGATCCACTGGAATTCTCCCCACAAACTGCGGGTCAAAAACAAACACGTTGAGCTTTTCCGAACCCTGTACCTGACCTTTTTGGAGTACGACGGGAGCCTCCTACGGAGGGAGCTGATTGGCTGTCCGACTGATGCTGAACAGCAAGATGAGGTGTGATTCTATTCGGGATGTTCTCTCTCGGTGTTATAGTGTGTGTGTGCGTGCGTGCGTGCGTGTGTGCGTGTGTGCGTATGTGTGTGTAGGGTATTATAGGGGACACATTTATTGTGTTTCCTATTGGGGCCTGGCAATTTCCAGATATAAAATATCTATAAATGTTACTGTTTGCCATTGTAGAGTAAAATGTTGCCTTAATTGGGACAGAATAGTAAGTAATGGCATTGGTTATGAAGAAATTGGATTAAAAAAAACTGGGGTAAAAAGAGGGTAATCTCTAGTTAATTCGTTAGTCAGGACCCTGCGATCATTTTTTTTTTTTTTTTGAGATCTGATCTGTTTTCTATTAAACTGGCATCCAAAAAACCCCCACTTTTGTAACTCTGTACCCTTCTGCTGCTGTTGCAGGCAGCTTTGTCACAATTAAACGAGGAAGATCCCTGCTATGACTTCCGTCGGGAAAGCGTGGCGTCTCACCGCGTTCACCTCTCCTTCCTCCCCCACCAGACAACACCGGCGGATGCCTACGATGTCACGCTGGTGGCCCAGCTGTCTATGGATAGGTAAATATGGGCTTGGAAGACGGAGAATTAAAGGTGGAAACAATAGATTTAGATACTTTAATAAAAAAAGTACCTCGACTCGTTCTCGGGATGTAATCACATAGGAGGACATGTTGGCAACACATGGGTTAATACACGCGTGTTCATTTAAAGAGACTTGATAATCACTACTCGGGTGAAGGTCTGGGGATATCTGGCATGTAATATAACGCTCCTTTCTTATAGACTGCAGATGCTGGAGCTGATCTGCCGGCACTGGGAAGGTCCCATGAGTTTGGCTCTGTACCTGTCCGACGCCGAGGCGCAGCAGTTCCTGCGCTACGCTCAAGCCTCGGAGGTGCTGCAGTCTCGGACTAACATCGGTTATCACGTAGTGTACAAGGAGGGCCAGCTTTACCCGGTCAACCTCTTGAGGAACGTGGCGCTGAAGAACGCGCAGACCCCCTACGTCTTTTTGTCGGACATAGACTTCCTGCCCATGTACGGACTTTATGAGTACCTGAGGTGAGTGTGCACCTTGTCTACTAAACCTTTACATCCTCATCCAGGCCACCATACCTTCTCGAGAAAGTCTCCTTGGGCCACCTGATCTTTTCTTCATCCCGTTTGCGATCGCTCGTCGCTCACTCTTGCACCTTCTGTCCGCAGGAAATCCATAGCGGAGCAGGATACGGGCAACGCTCAAAAGGCGCTCATAGTTCCTGCCTTTGAAACCCTGCGTTACCGTTTGTCTTTTCCAAAATCTAAAGCGGAGCTGCTATCCATGCTTGATATGGGGGCGCTCTACACCTTCAGGTGAGATGTTTTTGGGGGTTATGGTTACCTTTTTATACTTCTGTGTCAAACGTATCTTCCCGTCTCAAATTCTGTCTATATTTACGTCCTTTTGCATTTTTTTCAGACGACGTTCTGTTAGATAATTATTGTTCTGTGGCTTCTTCTAGGTATCATGTGTGGGAGAAGGGACACGCGCCCACCAACTATGCAAAGTGGAGGACGGCGACGACTCCCTACCGCGTAGACTGGTCTCCAGACTTTGAACCGTACGTGGTGGTCAGCCGGGACTGTCCGGAATACGACCAGCGCTTCCTAGGCTTCGGCTGGAACAAAGTATCCCATATCATGGAGCTGGACGCAAAGGTATCCCCGATCGACCGCTGCAGATCACCGTAAGCTCGGTATGGAGGAGTCTTCGGTGTAATAACCGCCCTGCGCTCTCTTCCCAGGAATACGAACTCGTGGTTCTGCCCAACGCGTTCATCATCCACATGCCCCACGCCCCCAGCTTTGACATCTCGAAGTTTCGATCGAGCGAAAACTACCGCCTGTGCGTCCAGACCCTTAAAGAGGAGTTCCACCAAGACCTGTCCCGGCGCTACGGATCCGCGGCCCTGAAATATCTCGCGGCGGAACGAAGCAGGTGACCTCAGGCCGACGAAGCCCAGCTTTCCATCCTCCGAGAGGAAAAAGAGACGGCCGTCCCTCCGAGTCGTAGTCACTCTGGCCGTTCAAACATCGCCTTTAACGCTCCGGCCGCGGGGAGACTCCAAGAACGCTCCGGCGGTTCTGCCTTCGGATCAAACCGACGAATAACCTACATGTTTAAGAAATCTTCGTTTCGAGGGAAACCAAAGCGACCAAAATCTTCAGAATGTTTTGATTTGCGCTTTTTCTTTTAGGGGGACTTCTGACAATCGAGAGATTTTTAGTCACAATCACTGGACGGGACTCGTTCCCTTTTTAATATCCTTTTTTTTTTTCATGCCTCTTACACCGCGATGCCATCCTTTTTGTATCAGACTTTTTATACATATTGTATATATTTTCTGCAGTTTTATGTATTTTGGGGCATTTCTATCCCATGTCATGGTGCTTACTCGGTAATGTATAGACCAGGGATGTTAATCTGCTGCTTTGGGGATTTTAGGGGTTGCCACGGTTTTCTATTGAACCCTGCTTCGTAACCCTTTCAGTGCCATTGGCAGTGTAGTGGTAGCTGCTGATTGGCTCTTGTGTTCCGTGGACCATCTCCCCCGGCGCGGGTCTTGCAAGTTTAAATCGCATGCCCAAGACTCTCGTTAAAGAAGAAACGCTAAGTCTTCTTCTGGCCGAGTCACAGTCCGCAAACGTGCTGGAATAGGTGAGTGTGATGTCACATGTAACCCCCCCCCCTGTAAACTTAACCAAAAAATTACGAATCCCATTAACCTCAGGCAGAATTCTAAAGAGGCTGATGGGATTGATAGCCCTGAAATGGGGGTTTCTCACACCTGTGGATGTGTATTGTATATTTTGCTCATTTATTTAACGCCATAATGGAATTTAACCCTTTCCTGTGTGCCTTCCCGGAGATATGTTGGGTACGGTCACCTTTTGGATCTGATCTACGTCTGTTTTTTCCCCTTTATCCAATTATGGCAAACATACAAACATTTCCCCTGCCTTACCTGCGGAAAAGGTGTCCGGATCTCGGCATTTAAAGGGTTTATTTTAAACGGCGTAAATCCCCAAATAGTTTATTCACAAAGCTGCGTTTTCTTATTAATAAAATAATGAATTAACGACGGGCTGCGACGGTTTCGCTTTTATAACCTACCTTTAATTTTTGAAGACCGTTTTTTATTTATTGGAAGCTTCTTCCAAAAACTGTATTAAATAAATTGTATTTTTATTTAGCCTTGGTTGTACATTTTGTGAATCTCCACTTTTTACATGTACTGTAAATCTCGAGTGGCATCTGCCGACCAGCAGGGTTTCCAACTGAAAACACATTTGGCAGATTATAAAATTCTCTGATTTATGTGAATTATGTGATTTTAAGACCTAGTCCTGTACAGAATAGCACACATCCTACGTCTCCCAGATACGCTTTCGTTTCTTAGTTTACCGAGAGGGTGGTAGATGTGGAACAGCCTCCCAGCAGAAGTGGTAGATGGTTCTAGGTTTCCTGAAAGCTGTTGGATGTAGCCTACAGTTCACATTTGCCCTTTTTGGGGTTTATGTTCAGAAAATTATTTTTGTATAGGACCGTCCTATTCCACAGCGCTGTACAAAAGGCACCAAATGCACTCTGGGAAACTTTCAGGCCGATTCTGCGTCTACATTTTGAATCATTGGAAGTGCTGTGGGGTGTGAATGACACTCATGGAGTAATCCACGGCCACGCAAACTAAGTACGGTAATCTGCATTTAGCTGTAATTCACCCCCCTCCCCCCATTATCCTCAAAGGAATGTGACCTTTAAAATGGGACAGAAACACACAAAAAAGTGACTTAACATTTAAAGTCAGGAACATTTAACCCAACATAATACAGTTTGTTGTTTTTTTGTAATAACTCAGAAAAATATATATATATATAAAAAGCCAAGTTTTCATTCTGGTTTATTTAACAAAAATGTTAAAATAAATAGATACAAATTGATCAGACGCTCTGTGTCACCCCTCCCCCGCCCGCCCCAGTCCCCATCATGTCCCTAAACTCTAAGCACAGTTTTACCAAAACTGAAAACACAGACTTCCAATTTTACAGAGAGAGAGAGAAGGCAGAATATTTGCAATTCACTACCGCTGGGCCTGGAAAAAAAATATATAATGTATTAAAAAAACAAAAAAACAAAACCCAGTACAATAGATAAGTTACGCCTCTCGAGTCCATACGAAAACTTAATTATACAATTTTGTTTTTCTATAGAAAAAAGGTATGTTACAATAATTGTATGATATTGACATTTGACAGATTATTTTTTTTTTAACCCTAAAATGCAGCACAAGAGACATGAGTATTCCCTCACAGAGCTGAGTGGATGTACCCCAGAGACTATCTGGAAGTTTGCAGTATTTTTATCTATTGCTCCTAGGCTGAGAACGCAGGCCTACTGACGTGTAAACAGAGGGGCAAAAGAGAGGTTTGCGGGGTAGTACGGGGTTAATCCGTACTCTGGCTGCTAATGGAGTGGAATTACTTTGTAGAGCGCAAACTTCCTCACCCAGGCTGTGTCCATGCGCAGCAAGAGATTAAAGACCAAAGCGAGAGTTGCCTTCTTGCCCTCTGCGTGTACAAATAGTTAATCTACGAAGGTCACACTTTGAGAGTCACATGATTGCAGAGAGGAATTATCTAGCACTCCCCCCCCCCCAAAATATTAACCCCTTCATGGCAAAGCTTGTACATGTACGGGCTCACAATGCATTGTCACTAATGGGTTTAAGGACAAGCTGTTGTCCTTAAGGGGTTAAGAATCAGAGGTTAAATCATTTATGGGGGGTGCTGACATAATAAAAATGGATGTTTCCATTATCACATTGTATACAGGTATATATCTTACGACTTTTAAAAAGGATCTGTGTTCACAGGTTTGGTAAATATTAGCGTATAGGCCATGTGATTTAAAACACAAGAAATCTAACGGCAAATCCCTCGTAAAATAACTAAGATTCATCCTAGTTTGCGCATGCGCTGACAATTTCGTTTTACCTGCTATCACAGCCGAGGAGGCTGAACAGCAGGAGCCCACTGAAAAAATCTGATATGATCGAGCGGGTATTCATTTCTGCCCCGAGTCCCCTGGGTAGGGTGGATACAGAGATCGGGTACAAAGCAGTCATTGGGATAATAGTAGCCCTCAAAACTTGTCTGGCACTGAATGGGTTACACGTTTTATTAACTCTTACAATGCCAAGCAGGCATGCAAATAATCACTGCAAACCCTTAAAAGGAGGAAGAAGAACGGGGTCCAATCTGAGACAGCTGCTCACTATAAGGGGTAAGACACTAAACTGCCATGATGGGGGTCTCTGCCGTTACACCGGCTCGGCTTTCACAATGACAGCCGTCTCCCAGCAGAGCTTTTTCCTGCCTGGCCGCAGCTGCTTGCAGGTAGAAAGATGTCGAGTCGGTGTGAGCACAGAGCAGCCGGCGTTTGCAGGGATGGGGTAAATGCAATAAGGCACTTTCAGACCGTGCTCACTGCATCCATGCAAAGTTTACTGCAAGTTGCTCCACTATGGTGACTCCCTGAAAGAAAAGCTTTAGGGGGTAAAGAAAAAACAAAGATTGAGTAGATAGCGGGGCATCGATAAAATCCAAAGACGTGACAGATGGGTGCGGGGAGATCAGACAACATCTATTCTCCAGCAAAGAGAATAACTCCTAAAACCTGTTCAGCGGCTAACGGTACGAGATGCCCAAAAGAACGAGCCCCGACCTCCTGCGAGCGCAGACGCCGCGGCTCGAGATTCACTAACTGGACTCAACTTCAGGGGTGCAGAGAAATCAGAGATTGGAGGAAAGATAAATTCATACTGGGTGCTCCAGAGAAACGCGTTCTAACCTCTTGGCCGGGGGGGGGCACATACTGGTGGGTAAACGGGGGCATTACTTGTTCTCGAATTTAATACAGACCACTCAACCATTTCAAAGGATGGCGGAACATGCGCGACAATAATCAAGAGCAACACCTTTGAACTGCTTCAGCCGAGGACCTTAACATAGAAGCTCAGCTTCAGAGCCGTGTTTCAGATGAAATAATAACACAAAGCACTGCTTCCCGTACCGCCTTGCCATTCTAGTAACAGGAGGAAGACATATTTATGCCGTTTTTTTTGATTTTGTACCTGGGCATCAGAATATATATTTATAATCTATAAAAATACAAAATACACATCTTAATTGTTGGCGAAGTCCAGACATCCCTGTAACTGAGTATTCCCAGACCCAACACCTTGCGCCGTTCTTTCAGGAGATAACCGATTCCAGTGGCGTTCTGGAAAACCATGATGCATAATCAAGCAGGGGGGCCTGTTAACCCTTTCAGTATCAGGAGGGTGCATAAAGCATCGCTCGCCCTCTTATACCGAAGGGTTAAGTCCACGGCATCCACTTCAGCACTGCTGCTGCTGAAAATCTAAAGCAGGTGGGAAAAAAAAAAGTACATATCTTTTGTGGATTTCAAAGCCTCCGTTAAACATTAAAACAGAACAGAAATCAGAAGAGCATGATCTGCTTTTTGAATACTTTCAGATTAAATACCCTGACACCAACCAGCGTTAATAAAAAAAACCCCTTCCTTCTCAGCTCTAGGTGCTGGCATTTTGTAAAGCATGTGTACCATACTTAAACTCTCCCAAAGCAAACAGTGCATAAGGAAAAACATGAGAAATGAATAATCATTCACCCTGAAATACTGACTTGACACCCATCCCCCAATGTCTGTCGGGCACTGAAATTGAAATGTACATTTTTGCATTTCCTTTTTTTTTTGGTTCACGGAGTCTCGTAGACGGGGAAATCTCCTACTCTTTGGACGTAGTATGCCTTCCCCTCGCCCTACCTCCAGCAAACTCTGCGGAGAGGAAGGGTTTCCGAAGCACACCCTGTCCACGTTCCCCACTTATAAGGGAACAGGAAAAAAAAAATAATGATATTTCTGGTTGTTGTGGAAGAATCTGCAGGCACACACTGGTGTAAGATAGAAAGAGAGCAAAAGTTAAATATTTGTTTCTATTTCTCACTTGGCATGGTGCTGGCACAACAACCCAGCTCACACGTGGAACACAGAATAAAAGGTTTATTGGCAAAATTCCAGTGCTAAGTCTCTGTCCCGGGAAGGTCATATATTCCAGTCTCTCCCAGGAAACGCTTGCTTGGTCCTGCGCGGCCCCTTACATAGTCTCTTCTGCCTGGGCGCAGTTCTGGACAGGACTGGGTGAAGAAAGAGTTGTGTTGGGAACAGGCGAGGGGTTGTTGGCAGTAGCTTCCCAGTCCATGCTGTGGTTAGAAGTCACCTCTGAGTTGTTGGATTTGGTGAGTTCAATGTCCTTTACGAGCCGGACAAGTTTCCTCACTTTGTCCAGAGAGCAGAACATGTCCTTCTGCCGAGACAATATGCTGCTCCTCCTCTCCTTGCATTTCTGAAACGTAAGAGACCCAGTCGGAAGATAAGATTACTGCAAGATGGTAAAAGCTATCTTTGGCCAAGAATATCGTTACCTCTTGTATGTACAACATTGTTCGTTCACCCAACAGGTACGTGAAGGGTTAATAAGAACTGTATGAAAACAGTTCAATGGAAAGCAATCCATGTTGAGAGCCAGGCTTGACCAGACTGCCCCCCCCCTTGCTTGGCAGCTTCAGTTACCCAACATTGTAGCCAAAAAGCACCCCCCCCCTTTCTTGAACCCAAAAGAGCTGCACCCATTTAGTTTATTCTAATTCCGTTTTTCGCTTTTCGTTTCGCTCACCTTGATGGAACTGTTTAGCTGCTCTACTTTCTGCTCCAGTTGCTCTCGCTCCTGTTTTAGGTCTGTGCTCCACTTGAGTAGTTTTTGCTTCTCCTCCTCTTTAGCTGAAAATCAAGAAATCATTTCGTTAGTGGGAGATTTTCCACGGGATTTCTTGTCAGACATCAGTTTATTTTATTTCAGCATCAGCAGCTTTTTCCTTTAACTTTGTAACAATGCGGCTGATCCTGACAAAAGCCATCCATGCGCTCGGGACAATCTCTTAAGATTAAGAAAATCACCAATTCTCCTGTTTTACCATTACCGTCGGCTATAATAAATAAATAAAAAAAGTGAATTTTATCTTCCCTCACCATATAACTTGGTTTTCTTCACCACATGCCCCATCAGCAACATTTTTTTTCTTAAACCTTCAATCCCATTTCTATAGGGCCAGTGAATTCAGAACTCAGAAGCAGCTGCAGTCACTACGTGTCACTTGGACTATCTAAACACATTACACACACGGTACGTACACATAAACACGGTTGTCCAACATATGGTCGTCTGGCCAACACAGAGCATGTAACTCACCTGCTTTGTACGCAATGTATGAGTGAACAATGGCTAACGTTCCAGGCCACGGTATTGCATCTTCCTTCTTCATCATCTGGTGAAATATTAAAAGGGTAAGAAAAGTTAGAACAAAGTGAACAAAAAAGTGACTGGAGTTTAATGCACTTATCTTGGGCGGTAACTACATGATCAATCTGTAGACTGATGATATGATAAAAACGTGTGCCATTCACATTGTTACACGGAATTGGCGTGTCACGCTGCAACGCTCCCGAAAAACTATGACAAAACACAACTAACGGCATATTACATGCGCAGACGAGCGCAGATGTACGAGTGCTGCACCCAAACTGCCCAAGGTTTAAAAATCATTTTAAATGTTTTAATAATATATTATCTAAAACGTATTAACCCATAGTGCATTTGGTGTCCGAGGCATATTCTGTACTAATACACAGTGCGGGAGATGAATAAAGATTACAGCCGCTGTGAATCAGTACAGAGCAGGAGACGACTTCCCATACTTCGTGATATCATCCACACGGTAAAATGCAAGCTGCTCTATTTTCTACAAAACTGGTCCCAAACCAGCACATGCCGAAAAATTCATATAAACTATTCCCAGCGCAAGCTCTCCCTCTAAACGTGGGTTCTTCATTCAACGCGACAGATATCCCAGTTATCCTGTTGTACATATAATAAACACCATAAGCCTCAAGACTGTAAGCTTGTAATGTATCGGTTTGTCTTAGTCTGTCAGTTCTCGTCTCGTCAGACCCCTTGTATAAATGTATCGTATGAATAAAGGATAATAATAATAATAATAATAATAAGCAGCCATCCACTTGCCTTTGTTACATAATTATTCACAAACATTATGATACAGAACACAGAGCTCAGAAGCCACCAGGTTAATTCGGTAGAGAAACGTTAATAAACTCCTAAATCTGAGTTAACGCTTGCAGCCAGAGAAGCCGATGACACTCCATAGAGAAAAGGTTCAGGTTGATGTCAAAGTATCACAGCGAGTACCGATTGTTCATGGTCACAATACCTAAAGGAAGGTAGTCTGGATATTGGGTGATCGCTATGGTAACTGATAAATGTATAGGTTATTTAGGGCTACAGAATCAGCATAGGATCACATACATTACCAACATAAGGGCATTGCACATAGTATTTTTATAGGTTTCTCCCCATTTATTACTAGCACTACAAGAGACGTGTAAACCCAGAGCTGCAATGTCTGGGGTCTGCAAGATCCCGATTATTCAGGATTATCCTAAACTAGGAAAGTAAGGTGGGCTCATTACAGAGCATACGAGGCTTTTTGTGACCTAGAACGTGTTCTACACATTCCTTCAAGAACAGAGAAGTAATACCAGCTCTCATCCCAAACACTTAAACGAGATACTGTAGAAAAAGAAAAAAGAATCCAGGGCCCGGCTCATAAAGTAGACATCATGAGGTGAGGGCCGAGTTTGCAGCCTGACACCGTATTGCCTACTCTTCATCTCTCTGTCACAGTACCTGGTCTTGACATTTGGGGCAAATCCACATGCCCTTGGGAATGGATTTCAGAGGAGGCTCCAAACAGTCCAGGTGGTAAACACGTGAACATGTGTCGCACATCAGTAACTGTCCGCTCTTTCTGCAGACGCTGCAAAAATCCTCATGGATATCAGCCTGTAGAAGTCACAGGAGAGAGGAGGCGAAAAAAGAAGGGGTCAGCCTGCGCCTCTGACATCCAGCACTCTTCAGTGTTTTTGGAGCTTCACACACATCCCACCACAGACACCGTGTGCTCACAAAGAAGTATTCACTCCGGAGACACCGAGACAAACATCACTAACTGGGATATCAGACCCACGAAATAATTCCATACAAATGCATAAAGAGAAAAAAAACGGAGCCACCAGGCAGAACGCTGCAATAGTTATTACCTACATTATATATATATATATTTGCAACACTAAAGATGGTCAAACCAATCAACAAAGTGGTATTGATGACTACTTCATGTCAACTCATACTGTGTTTTGTTTATTAGATAATACAGGCAAAGCCCTTTACTGAAGCCCTAAAAAAAGAAACTAACTTTGGAAATAGCAGCTGCACCGGAGACGATCCTAGCTCTGCTCTTCTGGAAGGGGGGTCAATACATTGATCCGCAATGAATATCATGGGCAGTAAAACTAACCGTGCCCTACATCCTAGACAGAACCGCCAGTCTACCTTAACTCAACCGGCTCCACTTACAAGAACCTCAGCTTCCTACCACTGATCCGACCAACTGGACAGTAGAGAAGGTCTAACATCGGGGAAGAACAGACAGGGACGTACTTGAGCATCCGCTACGAAGAATCCATACGGCACACAGTATTTAGAAAATAGTTACATCGCCAACAAGTGCAATTTTACACTAAAACAGCTACAAAAAATAATCAGGCACGATGTATCCCTCAGAGAGCCAAAATACTGAATCAATCACTGCATTAATTAGGTGTTGCCAAACAGTAACCATGCAATAGTAGTATCCATTTAATTTGTTTTCTACAAACACTGGATACACTGTAACACCGCAACGTATACAAATGGAACGAGCCTCAGAACATTTAAATATGTGCTCTTCCTAGACATGTAAGTGACCGTAAAGGCACTAAACGCATTATAACATCGAGGCTATGGATGGCCTCACATCAATAGCAACTAGCCACCAAGGTGTGCTGACAAACCCTATAATACATTGTAAACCCCTTCTGTCCCTTATGGGCACACATGTACCTCCTAAAAAGCCCTGCTTAAAAGCTCTATGGGACGTACAGATAGGCCCTGACTTTCTTGCATTGGCAGTGCCATCTCCCTGCCGCTACACGGGAGATCAGGCTGTCTTTTAACAGAACGGCGGCCTCGTGTAAGCAGAAGCCACGGCATCACTGGCTCCCCGACGGCCGATTGATTTTAATCGGATGTCGGCACTTGCGCCGAACATAAGCAATGCCTGATCACATAATCCAGGAGACGTCACTGCTGATCACTACTGATGTCACCGTCATCGGAGGACAGGATTTCCCGTGCAAGGACATCAGATCGCTCTCCCTACCAGCCGATCACATACATTGCAATCCCCAATTCAAGGCTATGGAGACTTGCTTAGTGATCTGGCGCAGGGAAGGGAGTAATAATGTTTCTCCCTCTTTCCACCACTGGCATAATAAAATGTCAGAGAGGTCCCTGGAGGGATCTCTATCCATACTGCAACGATAACAGAGCAGTAACAATAGGGTACTATGTAAGCGATGGTTGTGGCCTTTTGGGACATAAAAAATACGTATAGGGGTTTGAGTGTCATCAAGGGATGTTGCCAAACATAAATGTAGTTATTGTACAAACATGGGTGCCTAAAGCGTAGAAGAAATTGTAAGAAAATTGCAATTATTTTTGCACGTTTGTACTGTCTCAAATGAAAGCTCTATTTGTTTGGAAAAAAGGACGTGTAATTTGTATGGGTAAATACAAAAAAAAAAAGGGGGAATCTTAATGAAACTTAATGAAAAATGGCAAAATAGCTCACCAAAAACCACTGGGTCTAAAGGGGTTAAAATCCATCCCCACATCTTCTGCGTTGGTGATTAAGACAGAGGCATTCTTTTGTTTACCCCAAGGCAGTATTATAAGAACTAAGTGGCAAAGGGCCACTGTATAAAGATTATACACAGAGGAAAAAAACTGTTGTTCAAACAAACCATTACACTATAAAAAGTAATATGAGTATTAAAAAGGGAGCGAACGACTGGGAAAAAGTACAGAAAAACCGCCCTGTAACATGCATGACTTTGTACAGTTACGTGAAGACCGCTGATTGGTATTCACAGAAGTATCCCCATGTAATAAGAAGATATTGCAAGGTATTTGCTTCTCTGACTTGCTTCAGCTGAGGAGGCTTGGACGCTACGCCGCTTTCCCCAGTGAGCTGAAGAGCAGACTGTCCGTTACCTACACGTAGCGTATAGTATATCAAACACCACATGCGGTAAGTCACAGAAAATGTACATAGACTAGTGCACTATTATTAAATAAAGCATATAGATGTTTTACCATTTTTATATACATTAAATATGTTGCAGTACATCCAACAGATGACCCCATGACACAAGTTTTTTTTTTCTCTTTCAATTGTTGCCCAATACGGCAAGAGCACAGATAGCATGTAACATATCACACTTTGCCAGGCCTGCACGTGACGGAAATGTCACGGTATTCGGGCCCACACACATGGCATTACTTACATCCGTGGAAAATGGATTAGGCAGGACACTTGCAGGGAAATTACATGAGATCTGTGCCTTTTCACTTTCAGGGGAGTCAGGATGACTGGATGGAGGGGAGATGGGTGGCAGAGAACCCAAACCCAGCACCGTGTTGTATTTAGGAGGACGACCTATAGGTTAATAAACAAAACAAAAAAAAAAAACGAAATGGGGGATTTACATACCTTTGACCAGTGATCCTCATTGGCTAGCATGGAAAAGGAAATGATGCAGCAGATGAAAAATAGTCATAATAAAAAAGCAAAGGAGAGTTAGTTATTGTTAGTATAACAAAGAGAATGGACATTAAACCGTGCAGAACCGAAAGCAACAAGTACAGAAAACACCAGGGGCGAACAGAATCGCAGTATAAGGACCTGGGGAAGGTGCGGTGGACTCCTTTGCACTACATGAGTTACAAGGCACCTGCCTTCTGCAGGCTTGGGATGTAAAAGTTCAGTATGGCTGGTAGGCAGAGACAGAGGTGGATATAAGAATATAGCACATAACAGATTACTGACAAAGCGATGTGCATTTGTCCCCAAGATATAATTAAGCAATGTTTATAGCATAGATTTATGTTAGGATGGAAAGAGAGGTAAAAACATGAGGTCAGAATAAAATAAGGATCAGAAAAAGCACGTGCGAGACAGGAAGGGAAATATTGACGACGAACTTATGAAAACGTGGAAGAAAGGTAGCAAATTAAAGTGAAATCAACCAAGGAGAAAGCAGAAGGAAGCGGATCAAGTTTTTCTCATTTTCCTCCACAGACACTACTGTGTGATTTATAGGGAAATGTATGCTCTATATGCTAAATTCTTCTGTTTTCATAAACCTTCTCAGTGTATTTAAGATATTTACTGAGATGTTTAAGTCATAGCCCAGATTTGTTTGCAGTAACAGACTTCAGTCTATGTGTTGTGGAACTGGTTATCACAGTGGGAATTCTATGTGGTATGCACCAGTTATAAAGCAGGTGCTCCAAAAATAGACAATAAAATACTTAACAGCAACACCCGCAGTTGGTTTGAAGCCCGCTAGCCAGCACAGTAACAAAAGGCAAGCAGTTATTTATACAATGTGGAGTTATTCAGGCCTCAGTGATGCTGAGCGTTCAAAGTCTGTAGCGCTGTGAGAGAAAGTAACAGACAAAGCACGAAGAAAGCGCAGGTAGAAGACAGAAGGTGGATGCGCAAAACCTTAAGATGCTTACCTCGCTTTCGAGTTCCGGGATGCGGTGTGCTGTTCAGGTAGGTCACAGCGGTTTTCTTACGCTACAACAGTAACAATAGGTTTTAATCACTCGTTGGTCTTGGCGGAAACACTCAACACACAGTGTAAAAAACATTAGAAAGCGTCTAAAGATCTAGAAAAGAATCCAGATTATTCCAGTCTAATTCAATGGCGGTCTTGAAATCTCATTGGGTCAAGAAATAATGGAGTCTATTTGGTATTTAAGAGGTTTTTGAAACTCACCTCAGGTTCAAAAACTGCACCACTGTATACCGGGTTGGCTGTTGTTCGTCTTTTACGCTCTTGACGTTTACTTTGTATTTCTGGTAATAAAAAAAGGCGCATGGATTGATTAGAAGAGGCTTCCGTAGGGACACTATAAAGGGGCTCGATCACTTAAACAGCAATTAACACGATATTTACATGCGGTCTAATCTACAGTCTAATGCAAGTGAGGAACATTGATTGACATGAAAAAAGCAACAGCGTCACCGTCTAAAATCAAGAGAAAATGCAGAAGACATACTTCAAAAGACCAAAGGAAATTAAAACATGCAAAAACTAAGAAAAAGCTGCTTTATCATACAACTTTTCTTACCTTCTAGATGATCATGGGTGACCAGTCCTAGTGAAACCATGAAGGCAAGTTTCTACAAGATTGAAGAGGAAAACAAATTATGTAGAGTCTGTTTTGACAAAAGGGACCCTTATAAGAAAAAAGTTCAAACATTCAACAGCCGGGGTTAAACATTGTGAGCCCTTCAGCTAAACCAGGGAACCCTGCATTGCATATATATATATATACTGGGGCCTGTAACACCTACACTTAGAACGTACATCTTATCAACAAGAGAGCAGGATATTTATAGTTTCTAGATTTTTTGGGGGGGTTTATTAACAGTTTATGTACCTGTGGATTTTCCTCCTTTTTTGGCTTGGGGACAGGTGGCACTGTCACATTGCTTTCAGTTGGCTTCTCTGATGTTTCCACCTGAGTTTTAACTGTCTGGAGGGGGCAAACATGAAGATGTTACGTTGCCGTTTTCAGCCTTTAACAGTTTATTCACCCAAAAGCTAGCAGAGAAATATTTGTCTATAGAGCCAAACCACCATAAGTAAACATGACAGTTACAGCGCCTTCACAGTCAAGTCACACGTACGCTACAAATTCATCTAGCAAGAGGGTATTTACTACAAAGACAAGAACTGGCTGTCCTGAACTGTATGTTCCTTAAATCTACCCTATGCTGCAAAAACAATACAGAATACTTTTTCCTATGATTCCACCCTGCTATGTTCTGTTCTTCCATCTCTCAAATCTTACTCATATCCCAAGCTTACCATAACCATTCTTGCAGTGCCATTTTTGTGAATCCTATGAGAGGCATGATAATGTGTGGTCGTGCACATTGACAAATTGGGTTTCGGTTCTATGACTTGACCGCCCCGTCTAACCCTGTGACAAGCCTGAGTTACCTGCTTCTCCGGGTTTGGTTTGGGAATCTGAAGAGTCTGAGGGGCAGCAAGCCTGGTCCCCGGTGCGGCAATCACAATACTGGTGAGCTGTGCCGTCGGGAAGGCCTTGGAGATGGCCGCAGGCTGCCCGTTTACAATGCGCACAGGATGGATGGAATTCTGAGAGTTCGGTGTTAGTTTAGTTGTTAGCATGACTGGCCGCTGAATGAGCTGCGGTGCCGCTAGCATAGGCGGGGGGGCAGGAGCAATGGGAATGTTATTTTGTGCTGCTGGTTTTGGACGCACCTGTGACAGAAAATGGTATGCGGATCACTAAAATAGATTAAACAAATATGAGACAAATATACACATAAAATACATTGATAAAATTGCGAGCTCAGAGACGAGAGCTTTTGAAAACGTTGCTCTGTTGTATTATGTATTAAACTGTAATTGCTTACATATCCCTCATTGTTACACATGGCATCTGGACCTTCGCATTACAAAAACCAGACAACACAGACATTAACATTAAAAGACCTATAAAATGGTCAGGCTATAGACTTTTAAACTTACTTGTGGAAGAAAGGTTGGCCGTGGAGTAAGACGAGGAGGAGGGATGAACTGTGGAACTTTGATAGGCTGAGATGTGGTCGCCTGAACCTGCTGTTCACAAAAAAACACAAAAGGCAAAGAGTGAACAAAAGTGAAACTAAAGCTACAAAATTGCACAGAACCGGCTCGTATTGTTTTCTACAAAATGACTATTTTTCAAAGTTGAACATCGTCAAAGTCTCATGACACAGAAACAAATCCGGCAAAATGTAACATAGTGAACAGGAGCATATAAAGTGCGTTACCAAGTGGCCTCAAAAGTGGGCCCCCCCCCCATGTAATCTGCGAGGCAGTTTAATGCAAATAAGTTGGGCAGAGCAATTCATCTGTATAATAGGTCAGCTAACTAAGGTCACATAGAGGTCAAGCTACCTACCATATTAAGGATTTCTTACTCAATCTAAACACATTTTTCCCAGTTGACTAGCCCAATAAGCCAACACTCTGCACATCATGTCCAAGCACTTTTAATGTGGCAGGCTGACCTAAGCAAATAGTATGTAATTACGGTGATAATATAACTAAATGGCCTCAGTGGCCGCTCACCAGAGTAACAGCATTTTTTGCCACAATTTGAAAGGTCTCCCCTGCCTGACCGGTGACTTTGTTGGTGGTCTGCAGGTTTACTGCAGCACTCTGGGTTTCGGTGCCAATGACTGGTTTCTGGCTGTTGATGGCGGTCACCATGGTAATGGTTGGTCTTTGCCCGATGACAGAGGGAGGCATGGATGCTGCTGCAGCTTTCAACACAAGAGGTAGAGTCTTTGCTGTGATCATAGATGCTGTGGCCACAGTCTTTTCAGACAAACGAGAATGGAAAAGAGAGAACACAGATTACATATTTTATTAAAAGCAGACTTTGCTTTCACGTCCTCATTAGGTATGAAACTAACCAGCTTACAGGAGCCAACACGTTTCTTGCCCGTTTGGTTTTTTAAACCCTGCCTTACCATTAAAAGTACATTTATTTCCATCGGGTTGTTGATTCAATGCAAGCGGTTTGCTGGATACCTGCACAACACCTGATCGGGGGGGCTTAAAACTCCAGAAACTTTACATAACTTCACAGATCCCAATTAAACATCCCAGAGATTGAAATATTTTGTGTCTCCAGCAGAGGGCGCCTCCGATTGGAACACACGAGTTAACACAATATAAACAGGGGGTAGTTATTAAGCTTTTGCTGCTCTTTGTGCTGTGGGAAAGGTGTGTGTTGGATCCGGCACTCACCTGTGACCCGCTCAGGCCTGGAAGAGGTGTTGCGGACGCCGGGGACACATGCTGCAGCTGTATTTGCTGCGGCTGCTGCTGCACTTGTGGTGTTGGCGATTTGCTTTCTAGCTGAAGCAAAGGCTGGATAAGAAGTTTATTGTCCGGGAGTTCCTGCTTAACCATCAGATTTTTCCGAAGCTGCTCCACTACGAGTTTCTGAAAGAAATATTATTATATTTCAAATGTAGGTTTATGCACACAACGTAATTCCAACTTAATTGCAATGGTTGGAGGTACAACAATGCTGCAATAAACGTGCGAATACAAAAAGGTACGCGACACCTGGACAGGCTGAAGAGTATGAATGGAGTCATGGACTCTCCGCTGACTTTTTAACACAAGCCTAATACTCATCCTTCCTGAACTGATTGGGACATCAAACCCAAGTCACAATACAACAATGCAGCCACTCATTTATGCGCAACAGAAGGGAACAGTAGGGGGAAACCGGCTGCCACGAGGATTCCAAGGCCAGATGGTTGTAACAAGAGAAGCCCAATCAAAATAAGAATGGAGATTGCAGGAGTTAAAAAGTGAGCTGCAACACATTTTCCTGTCAACCCCCCCCCCTCCACAGAGAGATGAAACAAAACCTACCCAAAAAAAGAACAAACACGCCAGCAAATATTCATCAGTCCCAAAGTGAAAAACAAATCTTACATTTGAATGCGTGGAGCAGAGATAATGAATGCAAGTAGGCTTGTAGGCTCAGGCTTTGATATTTACAGAGTGCGGTCAGCTGACTTCGGCAGCTGGCTTTCTTGCCTACATTACTCCGCAAAATGTACGTTTGTTCGGAGACATTTAGAATAGTTGATCGGGGAGGGGAGGTGTGGGGGGGCAAAAAATTTAAATGACGAGAGAGAAATCTGTGGGAAATCAATTATGAATATTAAATAAATTAATAAAAACGATTAGAATAAAAGGTTATTAATGCGGTCACTTCCATCATCAAGCTTTTTGGATGCAACAAACTTCTTTGTGGATCTCTGATGAACAACAGAAAAAAAACTTGATCCGCAAGCAGAAGGCCGAGCCAGAAATAAACCTGAATTCTAAGGACTTTCCTAATGAGCAGGGGCAGCGATCAAAGTACGAAAGCAAAAAATTATTTTCTTTACCTTGTTATCAAAGAATAATATCGTTACCTGTGTGAATTAATGATTAAAAAAATATATACTGTTACACACACTATTACACAAACACACACTAACACCACAGGACAAACATTTCTATGCCTTTTGGACAAATAAAGCTTAAAAGCGGAGTCCTTTCTGAAGGCTTCATTTGCCGTTTCTAGGCCGTGAAATGACAGCAATTCTCATGCACGTTACAGACAAAGGGCCGAATGTACAGAGAGGGAGACGCGGTCCTCTCGCCGATCACAATGCAGGTAGAAAGGAACGCAGTGCTTTAACAGTTCATCTTCCTTTATAATTACACTCCATTAACCCTCCCCGGCACGCTTACACCGGCAGCACCGACTGGCTGCATACGATAAGCTCTTCCGGAGAGTCGCGCGGTAAAGCAAAATGTAACGCAGCTCCGTTACCAGACAGCAGACATGTTCACTTCAATTATATATGAACACAAGGAGGAGAGAGAGAAATACATGCAGAGCGGAGGCCTCACACTATGAAATACACCGCACTTAATACACAGCACCGCTCCATCACTCCAACGACTGCAGGAAAACACTTTCTTATCAGCGACAAAAAAAACACCAGATGATAGTAAGCGGCCCTCTATAACGTTTGTGTATCAGCATAGTCTCCACTATATATGATAAAGAAAAAAAAAAGTATCACACGAACAATGTACATGCGCAGACGGTAACATTCTCATTTGATACACAAGTAAACAGTGTCAACAATCAGAGTAGGAGGAAACGTCACCCTTCAAAATAATCTAACAAGGATTATATTTTAGAGAAACCTTAATAACATTACACATAAGCTCTGTGATATATATATTATATATTATATATGTGTGTTTGTGTTACAATGATAAGTGATAGTAGCTAGTAAGGTAGCTCTTGCTATCAGAGCCTTTGCTTTCATTACCAAAGCAAAGTGCTTGACGGCTGCAAACAGAGATAATCCATCATGATTTAGGAGCATTTTAAGCGTTCACAATACTTAAGAAATAATAAAAGCAACACGAAGAGCTCCTCGCTGGAAAGAGGAAAGAAACCTTAATGTCTTGGATCCCATATGTTTGAGAAATCGGGGGAAACAAAGCTATAGGAGACTCAGTCTGGTGCTATCCGGGCATAACATTTTATTCTGTTTAAATGGCAGCGGAATTGGGTTGTATGGATTTTATCCCCGTATAACAGCACGGAGCTGGAAGCCGCTGCTTTGTCGTCGTCACCAGAACCTAGCAGTGAAGACATTAATAACGACCTTAGAAACAGAAGCGTAGAATTCATCATAAGTCCCCCGCTGCAAGTCACTCATAATACAAGACTTCCCCATAACCCTCTCCACGCACACGCTACTGCCAACATCAACAACAGGAGAGGGTATGGAAAGCATAGGTTTCCATGGCAACGCAGACGGGTCACTCTACAAAGACACTTATCAATGCAGAGGACTTCAGGCTAGAAGTATTCAGTGACCTTATGCAAACCGCAAAGGGGGGGGGGTTCGGTCGTACATTAAGAAGGGGTTTCTCAAAGGCCTTCGTAATGCGAAGCTAAAGTTCGAAAACGTATAAAACCCCACATTATGCTACAAAGTAAGAGCTTAAAATGAGGTTTCAGAAGAAAAAAAAATATATATATTTTCTTGAATCTTGAATGTGAATGAACCCCAGAATCAGGACGTCTGCTACATATATGATATTACTGCAGCTTTCAAGCTTTTTGCAAGATAAGCACGGTCATGTATGAGCGAGAAATGTGATGAATAATTAAAGAAAGACGCATACGAGGTAGAGAGCCACGTCTTATGTCTGACGTTACCCATTGTACCGCGCTCTGGAATATGTAAATAATAATACATAATATATATATACACAAATGTTTAACCGCGTAAGACCAGCGATGGTTTCTGCCATTGAACGGCCAGATGCCTGGACTACAGCCACGGGCTGTTCCAACATATTACGGGCAGTTACGTGGCGCGTTACATGTGGCGCCGCTACCAGCGTCTGAGTCTT
The DNA here is from genome assembly GCA_009364415.1 of Spea multiplicata. Taxonomy (NCBI): domain Eukaryota; kingdom Metazoa; phylum Chordata; class Amphibia; order Anura; family Pelobatidae; genus Spea; species Spea multiplicata. The sequence goes on along the minus strand of VKOC01000004.1, from coordinate 1,465,440 downwards.
CCCACAATTCTCTGTCCTGATAAAAGTTCCCTTACAAAGCCTTTCAGATATACGAGAAACAAACAGAGATATAAAAGCGCACCGTGTGCATCCACGACGTTATCAGCGCCTATAAATAACACGAGTAACCGCGCCGGGTTTATTAGCAGGTAGAGAGCAGGAGAGAAGGTCATGTGATGCGTGTCGCGTGTCGCCCTGCGTGTTGTGTTGCTATACATGTGTGAACAGTGAACAGTAAAGGCTCTTTTCTAGACTAACGATCACTTTCAGATTTGTTAGATTTTAAAACCCAAGGGCAGATAAATCCATTCTACAAACACAAACACAAATTCACAAACACCAGGGAAGCCAAGCCTCGCTTCTAGCAGAGATTTTTGTCCATTTTGTATGAATATAATATTTTTTTTTTTACACGGGAGGAGTGGCGTTTATTGAGAAATAGAGAGTTTGTGGGTAATTCTCCCGTCTCTCGGTGCGGCGGCCCTCGTTTTCTATGTTAGTTTCAGAAATCAGTACACAGCGATACAAAAAGCCGAATGTAGGCTGAAGCCCCCGACTGGCAACGCAACACAAAAGAAGCCGAAATCAAAAAGCCCGCATAGCCCTCCCTGATCTGCATTCAGCCACACATTACATATTCACAAGGCGCCAGGGTCAACGAGTAAAGGCCCCGCTATTGTCGTAGATTCGCTCCATCCTTGAGTATCGCGCATGTTTCTGTTTTGATAATAAGAGGACCTATTTTTCTTTTTTTTTTTTTCCCCCCAAACAGAAAAAAGCCTACATTAGCACCAAACTATTGTCTCTCGGCATTAACAGAAGGAAAGCCATTTCTACAATTATACTCCTACAGCGGAGGGGTTTGATTGCCCCTCTTAGATCGAGGCGGCACGTGGCCCAAATGCACTTATGTGATTGCACCGAAAATATCACTTCTTTCACACAAAAAAAAAAAAAGCAGTGGTTTGGCAAAATAACATAGAAAAATATATAAGTGCACCTGACAAAACCTCACCGCTGGGCTTCCTAGAAGCGCAGAATAATGAACATATACAAAGCTGCCGCTAAATCTGTTTGGAAAGCCAATAATTTCGACTTGGCTGGATCGGGAGGTTCGCTTTCAATTCTCTTTTCTCACATTTCAAAGAAACTGAAAATCTACAAAACAAGGGAGCTTGGTAAAAAAAAAAAAAAAAAAAAAAAAAAAAAAATGCAAGTAACATTAGGAAAGCACTAAAAGTAAATGCTCACATGGTTACATTCTAGGGGTAAAAAAAAACACTTTTTACATGAAAGAGGGAATATCAAACATGATTTTACAATTAAGATTTAAATTTTAACATTTTCATCTCAAACAAAGGTTGCTTTCCATCCCCCACCCCGTTCTATGGTAGTTTAGCAATATTTTGGAATGGCAGCTTCCCCGATGGCGTTCTTTAAATCCCCTTTTCTCTGCCGTACAGAGGGCTTCTGTGTATGAGATCCACGCAAACGGCCCGCTCAGGCATTTACAATCATTTTAAACATCCCGAGATTTTATGTTGCAGTTCACCAGGTTAGAGTAAGGTCTCCTTTAACAAAACAAAAAGTACATCCCAGCTTTTCTGATGGGCCTGGTTTTCTCGACCGAGAATCAGACTTTATTACCCCATTTTGCTGGGGTATTAGATACCTAAAGAGAATTATTGCTGTAATGAAACGCTAGATTTTGTCTGCCTCGCTGGTAATAAGAAACTTCTGCTTAACCCTACGGTTCGCTCTTCATTTCCAGCTTCTCATAGCGTGGACGAGGTCAATGAAGTCGATAGCAAGTCTGTGACCAAGCGCTGCCGGTGATAGTTTGGACGCGTATACACGGCTGCGAGAAATCTCTAAAGATACAATAAAAGCTTATCAAATATTGTTGGTGAGATGCATGCTGGGAAATGGGTTTTTCAGAGGTTTAAATGATTAACACATGGTAACTTTATGCCCCGTTGGAAAAACGACACATCGGATTCCATCCCGTAATTTAAAGATGGATTTGGCAATATAAACGTTAACGGAAGCTGGACATAGCTAACCAACCATGGACAGAGCCCGTCTGCTGCGGGGAGCGAGCGTCTATTCACGTCATCCTATGTACGAGCAAATGGGGTTATGGAGCAACAGCTCTAGAAATCTCCACATTTTAGGATGATAGGAAATGCCGCCTTAGAATGAATTCCAGACTCTATAGTCTTCGGCGTAAGACTGGACACGGATCAGCCGACCTGCAGGAAAACCTCAGGATCCCCTCCCAGGCTCCCTACGTGTAAGGATGCAGAAGCTGCTCAATGTTTACATATAACTACTAAGCGATCAGTCGGCAGAACTTTTTTTTGAGCAAAAACCCTTTTTTTCTCTCCGATGGTAGACTATTTTCTGGTTTTCGTGCTGTGATACCGAACATAAGAGAGAATGATATTTTCACAATAAAAAAAACCACAGAGCCCTGCTCCCAAACTCCCCGCGGATCTACCTTTGGTTGGCACGGGACTTTCTGCGATCGGCATTACACAGCGGGAGAGTCTCACAGACGGGCGTTTGGTGGAATAAGATTATCAGCAGTTAGATTCTCAGTGGAAGATGTGCCGCGTGCGAGACAGGGGGCACATTGATTTAAAACAGAAGAAACTTTTAAATCCTACCCAAAATATGTAGTTTTAGGTTTAGGTGGCATTTCTGTCAAAGAGGCAGTGAAATAAGTATTATTTGCGTGGAACTACACGTTGTATTCAGAGGATTCCATGTAACGTGTAGTTTATACACAGAATTCAAGTCAACGCTTCTAAGCCACAAAGTAAAATATTTATCACTCTATTCGAGGCCTTTCAACAAGCAGAGCTACGGGAAGACGGCGTTTAAACGATAAGCCACCTTATCATACGTTAGGTTTCTCGGTGTCATTTGTTTGATTGCACAGCATATTACTTGGGCATAACATCTTTATAATGATAGCAGAGGTTTAATTGTCCCCGTTACAAGCAATCAGGCACCTGTCTCTTTAGCTCCGCGTGCTGGTATTTAAAGCGCCGTCACGCCAGGTTTGAAGAGCTTGATTGTAATGCAGCTCACGTCAGGACCTGTATCCTCAGTCTCCAGAACATCGGATACTCATCGCCGACATGCATTAGTGCGCTAGCTCTAAATCTCCGCTACGTTCTCTACACCAACTTCCAAAAAAATAAACCCACGTGTGGCTGATAGAACTGTTTGGAGAGCGGTCTATAAAAATGTGCAACCAAAACGTATCATCTCTGCCGTGACTCCGAATCGCTTGCGTCAGACCTTTGTAAATGTAAACTCCCCCCCCCCAGGTAGTCCTGGCTAATGGGCTTTTGGGATATTTACAGCCCCCTATTGTACCAATATAAAAAAATGAGTAGCAAAGATGTCATTGTGTGCTCAGTCATGTGGTACTCACATGGTTAATGAAAAGCAGGACTTGGATTCAGGGAGCACCTTGAGACCTGGAATTCAATTAGTTACACATCTGATAGAGCTTCATTATCCCAGAACAGACCGTAAACCCCTCTGTCAGCGAGTCCTGCCTTGCGAGGATAAAAACTATGCATGCTGTTTGAGGACTGCCCCTGGGGTTTCAGCGATCTGATTTACCAGAATCTTGCTTCAAATCAAAGCACTGGTTTGGGTTATACTGGTTACCAGCATGAAGAGTCTGGATGGACGCGGCCTACAAACTAACAAAGTGAGACAAGCTGAACAGTTATCAATTATTATGGACCAACGCGACGTGCTGCTAGAGATTTAAACCTCGGGGAGTGGAGATGCAGAGCGCTCACTACTCTAGGGTTTTGAAACACGGATTATGCAAAAATCGTTACATTTATATATTTTTTTTTAGAACCTAAAGAAGCCC
>VKOC01000004.1:1398417-1461439 GCA_009364415.1 Spea multiplicata | reverse complement strand
AATAGGTAAGCAGAGATCATAAGAGTCATAAACACAGATTATCCATAAAAATCCTTGTTATAATATAGAAATAACCATGTTGCGTGTAATTTTGGTATATAGAGGTCAGGTCATTTGAGTATTTACCTCTGGTGCTATTAGGGCTAACTGCTTGTAATCTGAAGCCCTTCTTTTCCACTCACCTATAGGACAGCTGCTTCTTCATATATAGGGGCAGCAGGTTGTCTGTGGTTCCCTGGGTGGGCATTCTAGGATCGGTGCAGTGAGATGCCCCAGATGTGGCAGCCTTCATCCACTCATCTTCCTCCACCCCATGCAGCCCGGGCCCCCGTTGATCTGGTAGCCTCTGATGTTCTCTGCAAGCCTCCTGGATTTGCCCTCCCTCTGCCATGCTGGAGCAGTCCTCACCTTGTTTGCTCAGTGCCTCCTGAAAATGCCAGCTCTTTATCAGCTAGCACACAGAGCCTACACACTGGGGACCCAGGGAGAGTGAAGTCTCAAAGAGACAGTCTGAGAAACAAATGAGACAGGGACCCTGGGAAGGTATCAGACTGATACAGAAGATGAGAGGGATGCAGAGGTGATGGGTGCAGGGAGGGGGAGTAGGAGAGAGGAAAAAGAGAGAGAGTGACTAGAAAAAGCAGGGATGTCAGAGAGCAGAATACAATGACATAGAATCTGGCTGAGTGAAAGAGCAGGGCAGAGAACCTGGCTGGATAAAGAGAACAGAGCTGAGAGGGGGAAACTGGCTGGATGAAGGGAGCAGAAAAGAGAGTACAGTGCTGGATGGTGTGAGAGTGCAAGGCTGGATGGTGTAAGGGTGCTGGCCTGGATGGTGTGAGAGTGCAGGGCTGGATGGTGTGAGAGTGGCAAAGCTGGATGTTGTGGAGGGCAGGGCTGGAATTGGTGTGAGAAGTGCAAAGCTGGAATGTTGTGAAGAGTGCAGGGGCTGGATGGAGGGAGAGTGCAAAGCTGGTGTTGTGAGAGTGCAGGGCTGGATGTTGAGAGTGCAGGGCTTGGATGGTTGGGAGAGTGCACGGCTGAATGTTTGGAGGGTTGAAGGGCTGTGAATATTGTGAGAGTGCAGGGCTGGATGGTGTTGAGAGTGCAGGGCTGGATGGTGTGGGAGGGTGCAGGGCTGGATGGGTGTGAGGTGCAAGGGCTTGATGGTTGTGAGGGTGAAGGACTGGACGGTGTGAGAGTGAAGGGCTGGACGTGTGAGAGTGCAGGCTGGATGGTGTGAAGGGTGCAGGGCTGGATATTGGTGAGAGTGAAGGGCTTGGATGGTGTGAGAGGCAGGGCTGATGGTGTGAGGGTGGCAGGGCTGGATGGTGTGAGAGTCAGGGCTGGATGGTGGAAGTGCAGGGCTGGATGGTGGGAGAGTGGCAAGGGCTGGATGGTGTGAGGGTGGCAGGGGCTGGATGGTGTGAGAGTGCAGGGCTGGATGTTGTTGAGAGTGCAGGGCTGGAATGTTGTGAAGAGTGGCCAGGGCTGGATGTTGATGAGAGTGCAGGGCTGGATGGGTGTGAGAGTGCAGGGCTGGATGTTGTGAGAGTGCAGGGCTGGATGGTGTGAGAGTGCAAAGCTGGATCAGAGAACTGTATGCCCCGCAGAAGGAGGAGACCGTCTAATAAAATAATGTTCACCGTGTCACCTTAGAGACCATAATTAACCCTGCGCTGCAAGACGTATCACAAAGAGTAACAATTGAGATTATTCAGGCGAAGCCATATGGCCCAGATTATGCATTATACCCGTAGGTGTTCCACAGAGCATACAGCACAGAACTGGATTTCTTCTACGTCAGTGTCTGCTCCATCTTTCCTGTTGAGATGAAGGGGGCTGTTTGTGTTTAGTTGCCTACCCGGCTCCATTGTTAAGATTCCATATCACTGCATCGCAGTGATATTAAGCACTGCCTATGAAAGGTCAGTGAGTAAGGGTTAAAGCACAGTAGATCAGATGGTGGGCCAGCATTAGACCACTGGGTGGTGGGCCAGTTTCAGACTGTTGAGTGGTGGGAGTGCAGGGCTGGATGGTGTGAGGGTGCAGGGCTGGATGGTGTGAGAGTGCAGACTTCAGTGTTAGTCTGCAGAGTGGTGGGTAAGCATTAGACTTCTGGTTTGTGGGCCTCAAATAGACCACTGTGTGATGGGTAAGCATTAGAATGCTGGGTGGTGGGCCTGCATTAGATCATTGGGTTGTGGGCCTTTGTTAGACCGCTGTGTGGTGAGTAAGCATTAAACTGCTGTGTGGTAGACCAGCTTTAGGCTGCTGGACAGTGAGTTAGCAATAGACCATTGGGTGGTGGATCATTGTGTGGGCGCTGTCTTTAAGACTGGGCAAAAGGGACAATTTACAGGGGCCCACAGCACTTGGACCTTGTGCTCCATTAAGGTGAATGAATGTGAATGCGCTGGGGATGAAGATGGACAGAGGCAAAAAAGAGGGAATAGTGTGATGGGGGAATGGGAACTGGAATGAAAGAGAATCGAGAAGTCAGTTGAGAGTATTTGGGGATCTTGTAGAGGTCGCCATAAGTAGAGGCATGCGTGGGGCCCCATTGACTTTAAATCCCTGAGAATGTGCCGCCTGTTGGTGTGGAGTTACTGATCAGGTTACTTTATGATTACAAGAAGAATATTTCCTCTGCAGGTCACTCATGCGATTCCAGATCTCATTAGGTGAATATGATCTGTAAACGTTAGGAAGGATGATTTAGAGTCATCGGAGTTGGTGCTCACTGACTTTTCCATCATCTGCACACATTTGCAGCTGACTCATTAACTCTTAGTGAAATCACACAGACGAGACGCGCTGTCAGAGTGTCTGCACCAAGCCCTTCATTCATTTAATTATCTTGTGATTTTTTTCTCACTATGTCTAGTCTGTCAAAATACGGTATCTCAAACAGCAACATGACATAATGAAATATTTTAGACAATACCCCAATTATTTGGTATTGTTACTCTTCCATCATGATAAGTTTAGGATAAACGGTCTTGGTTCCCTACCACAATGTTTCTGTGTTGCTGTCTGAATAAGAAAGGTGATCTAAATACCCCATAAGAAAGGGCTAATCATCAAGCTGCCACCCCAGATGTTGTGGAACTGATTTCTGATTTCTGGGTGGGAATGAATGGTATTTGGGCTTCACCCACTCAGTACCCACTTAGCAAAGACTAGCCCTTCCACTCCAACCCATCTCCACCATCTCCCATGAAGAACACATGGACCGAGTGTCTGGGAACATTTCCTACAATGGATTGGGATCTCTCTACCCTTCGTACGTCTCCCCTTCTTTGCTCACTCTCCCCACTTTCCTCTCGACATTTTCAGCGTCCTGGTTTTATCATACCCTCTCAATCCCATCGCATTTAGTCACACACAATGCATTTTGCTGATGCTATTTTTTTTTTTAATTTCATTTTGCTTAATTGAAGCTGGCAGAGAGCAGAAATGAGAGGAGGAAAAAAAAAAGGGCCTCCCATGCATATAAAGCTTGCGTTAATAAAGAAATCGTCTTCAGAAAACAGATGTGGTCTGTACAAGGACAGCAGTAGGGAGACGGTTCCAGACTCACGATTCAAAAATAAAACATGCAGGGTTGATCCTTGTGTATAGCCACGAGTCCTTCACGATCTGAAAACAGGGCTTATTGTCACAAAGCTTGCTGTAGGAGTAACGGTGGGCTTCTGAGAACTACAGTCCCATCTGGCAGTGAGGGGGGTCTCCCGACGTCCATGCTTTTCAATGCAGCAAATGAAGTAATATTGTAGGAATACATAACACGCTCTGCTGGTTCTATACCACGTCCACCCATCGCTCCCCTCCTGCTGTTTTTGCCAGAATGGGCACAGGTTGGGCAGATGTGCCAAATCCACGCAGAGCGTCTTGCATAGCGAGTCTCTACGCTCTGCGGCCCTGCACATGCTTCCGCCGCTGTGGCTCTAGATGAAATCTTCTGTAGAATTGCCATAGTTCCGTAGCGTCTGAATCCAGACGTCCCCGCAGCCTTCCTGGAATGTTCAGCTTCCAAACCCTCTCCCTCTGCCCCGACCCCTACAAGAATTCTGAGCTTCTGTCCCTGCAAAAAAAAAAAACAACCCGTCAGACATGTCAGCGGCTCGCATCATAATCGCATCTGGCAACAATTTATAGGATTAACAATGTCTTTCGATAATTATTCTGGCTGATTGAGTACAGAAAGAAAAAATACTTTTATGGATGTATCATAAAAAATGGCAGCAGAAATAAAAAATATATATATTTGTATCTATATATACCTTGTGTTATGTAGTTTGCTAGCAGATGTATAGATTCACATTTACATTAGTTAGAAGTGCTTGGTTTATATCTGTATCGTGTCACGGTGATAACAATTGTATCTGTGGTTATTAAGTAGCAATGATAATTTGGTAAGATTCTAGTCAATTTTGGGGACTGTTAGTCCGTTTTGGGAACTGCGAGACTGGATCATAAGTCAACTTTGGAGTACTAGAAGGTCTTTTTCCTCTGATATCAACTTTCACTCAAATACAAAACGCATCTGTCAGGGTCTATCCCTATTGTCCAAAGGGCACATGCTGGACCTCTTGCTTCTTGTGCTGATGCCTAAATGAGAGGAGAGAAAATCATGAAAATCTTCTCACCCCTCCTTCGGCCTCGTGAATCCTCTGTCTGTCTGGTTCTCTTGATCTCTTCCTCCCAGGTACTTTTCTCTCTCGTGGGCCGTGTTCTCCGTGTGCCTGCTGAGAGCTGCTGCGTCTGGAGTCCAACTTCCTCTGTCCTGGATCCCCAAAACTGAACTTGATTCATCCTGTGTGGACCCAATCCCCTCATCGTAGGACAGGAGATTTCGGGAGCGGACTGTAAAATGCATACGATAAACACTTAGTGTCCAATGCTTCCCCTTTTATCTGTATTCTCTGCTTAGTAGTTAAATACATTACATTTGTCCCCTACCATTGTCCCCTTTTTTTAAAGGTGCATGTCATTTCACAAGCCCTACGCCGTCTGTGTCAACCAACTGGGTTAAGACAGATGGGTCTGGGTCAGAGACAGTAGCAGAATAGACAAAAGTGGTCATCAGATGAGGGTCTTACTCTGGCTGAGGGTGTATAGATCGGGTGTCAACATAGGGGCTGATTTCACTGTCTGAGACCCTGAAGAAAATTCTGGCAGGGATGGAATTATGGAACCAAAGGCAAGAAGGAAGCAAAGCACCACAACCTGCAGAGAGGAGAGAGACGTCAGGCCAACAAGATACAGTACAGGAGAGTCTGCGAGTGTTAATAAAGGAAGGGGTGGCAGACTCTGCGTTACCAAAAGGCTGCGTCAGGGCCACACTTGTCAGCGTGTTATACAGGTAGATGGCCCGCTTGCAGTATCAGTGTTATACGCAGAGAAGGGCAGCTGGCTGTGTCAGCGTTATACATGCGAGAGGGGCCCCTGGCTTTGTTACTGTTATACATGCGAGAGGGGCCCCTGGCTTTGTTACTGTTATACATGGGAGAGGGGCCCCTGGCTTTGTTACTGTTATACATGGGAGAGGGGCCCCTGGCTTTGTTACTGTTATACATGGGAGAGGGGCCCCTGGCTTGGGCCCCTGGCTTTGTTCCAAGGACCGTAAGCCTGCCTGCGTCCCGCAGAGTACATTGCAATGCCCGCCTTTGCCTCCCTACTGCACATGAAAAAAAATTACCATGAGGCAGGTTCCTGTTTGTGTTGCGGCCAATTTGCAGGGTCGTGGCATCTTCCCTGTAACCAGAGCCTGGAGCTTCTGTAGCTGCTGCAGCAGAGACCTGGAGATGAGAGTGTATAAGAAATGGTTACTCCGAGAATCCGTGGACGCCATGAATCGTTACTCTGAGAATCCGTGTACGCCATGAATCGTTACTCTGAGAATCCGTGTACGCCATGAATCGTTACTCTGAGAATCCGTGTACGCCATGAATCGTTACTCTGAGAATCCGTGTACGCCATGAATCGTTACTCTGAGAATCCGTGTACGAGAAATCGAAGTGCATTTACTCTGAGAATCCGTGCACACCTGAATCGTTACTCTGAGAATCCGTGCACACCTTGAATCATTAATTTAAGAATCCGTGTACACCATGAATCATTACTCTGAGAATCCGTGCACACCTTGAATCATTAATTTAAGAATCCGTGTACACCATGAATCATTACTCTGAGAATCCGTGCACACCTTGAATCATTAATTTAAGAATCCGTGTACACCATGAATCATTACTCTATGAATCCGTGTACACCATGAATCTTTACTCTATGAATCCGTGTACACCATGAATCGTTACTCTATGAATCCGTGCACACCATGAATCATTACTCTGAGAATCCGTGCACACCATGAATCGTTACTCTGAGTATCTGTGTACACAAGGAATCATTACTGTGGGAATCAGAGTGCATATGGAATTGTTACTCTGGGAATTAGAGACAACATTAATTCAGGGAGAAAACAAAAAATGTTTTTTGTGGTGTGAGCACTAGGTGGCAGAAGATGACCGGTGGATTATGATCCAGGCTTACAAACTGCGGGGTTGTGAAACTGGTTAAAGTTGAACGCAGGGTTACATATGGAAACAGACTGTAGGGCTTGACTCCATGAAGTTGATTTTGTTATGCAATATAGCGAAAGAGTTTTTAGACAAGTTAAGTATACATTATGCAAGAGCAGCTCAGCCCTTCTTGCAGAGAATTATGCCACGATGTGTTGGAATTCGAGGGGCAAACCTCAAATAGTCTATCGATTATTCTTCTTATTATTATTATGATCCATTGGTATTCTACACATATTCTTTTTAATCTTTAGAGGAATTAGATGTAACTCGTAACGTCTTCAGTGTTATGTAGGCCCTCTGGTGGAACAGGGACTCGGATCTCACCTGTTGGCATTCTCCAGCGTCTCCACTTTTTTCCACAACTCACTGTTCTGTGATGTGAAGGATTCTACCCTAGAAGAAAAGGAGCAAGTCTGACATTTGGCAAAGAGACAGGGTGCAGGGACACACAAGACCAAGGCTGGCAGCATGCAGACTTCCAAATATAGTGACAATACAACTCCCATCATCCAAAGCCAATCAGAGTGTGACCGAGGATCATGAATTGCAGCAACTCAGTCTGCCAGTGATATAGACATTAATGCACAGTTTAAAAAAATACTTGGGACAATTGCAGATATATCGGTGAAAACTTCGCATTAGAGACGAGAAGCAAGCATAGGGACAAAAAGAAAACATGCACCGGATGGACACGGTGATTATGATTAAGATGGACATGCAAATCGTGAAACTGGTGGAAGACATTTAATATTCTGCCGAAAGATCTGTTAGGGTAACTTCGCTCACAGAGATTATACCAATGGTTTCAGTAGCTGCAAGTAATTATTGTAATGAGATATGTCCGCAGTCCCACATACTGCATTATAATGTGGCGGATCGGCTTCTGTGGTGGCCAATCATTGCCTTAGGGCATCTCTCCCACCAGTGGCACATTGCCACAGTTGCATGCCGTATGTAAATACAAGACAAGGAGATGTACACACGTTTCCAAACTCACTTCTTCTCCAAACATTCCACGTATTCCTTTTTCTTCCGTCGACTTTCCTGGGCTGAGATCTGTTGGGATAAAGAGTGGACATCTCAGACTTCTTCCATTCTCCTGTCCTAAGTCATGGAACTGGTAAGGTAACTCTTTATGTACTGGTACTAGAGCACAGAGCAAATCCCTGGGGCAGGTTGCACCGAATGCTCAAGCCAAATTTTCGTCCTAATAGGGTTGAGGTGGCGAGTACAACCACTTACTGCCATTATTCATCTTTGCAGAGTTCCTTGATTCCTCACCTTGTTCTTGATTTTCCTGCGCACCCTCTTCAGAGCCTTTTCCTCGGTCTTAGTGAGGGGTAGTTTGGTGGGGATGGGGTACCCCTCAGCAACCAATGTGCGCCTCTCCTCCTCTGTCAGCATCAGAGGTCCTGAAGTGCCTTGAAGCTTCTAATCATCGAACGATACAAACACAATGATGTACCTTCTGAAGATGGCATGCCCCCCCCCTTACTGTCAAGGACTCGACTACCAGCCATGTCATCACACTTGCCATACTTACGTGGGGAGCAGTGAGTAAGGGTGATGAGGAGATCGCATGTGAGGACCGTGGAGCAGGCCGTGCTGGACTTGGTGGCGGTAACGATCGGGGGCTCTGAGATCCATCACTGTCACTGCTGTGGCTGCTTGGCGGAGTGAGAGGCATCATTGCCAAAACCTCTAGAAGAGAATAGAGATGGGAAATGCAAAACGACATGAATAAGTGGAGAATAGGTGTTGCTGGAAAAAATGCAAATACAACATAAAAGCACCCAGTGGTAGATACAAAAGATGAACGGGTCCGCCTAAGAGTAATAAAGTTTACGGGCCCATTGTGTGACCAGAGTCTGCACTGGAGCAGTAATTGCTGGAGTCCTGTTTAATCGGCTGTGATTGTTACATTTATAGCATCAAGGAATCTTGCAGGGATAGTTACAAAATCATTATAAGATCGGGAACGCTTGACAAAAGATTATAATAAATAATAATAATTATCCAAACATGGCTATGGGTTGTGCACTTAAGACTCACCTCCTGGAACATTTAAGAAGTGGTTTGGGACCCCGGGTTCTGCCTTTATGTGCGGTATTGGAGTTCTGGTATCATTCTGGGAGAGAGACAGGACAGTCGGTATGTTAAATGGTTCATATGCACCCCCATGAAAACCCACAGACAGGCTCCAAAAACAGTCCACTGTTCCCCACTTTATGCTCACATGCAAAAAAGAAAAGGATGTCCGGTTATATGGTCCCTTCACTCACCTCGTCATCGGGCTGGATCGTAGACCCCTGTGCCTGTTCCACGACCGTGCCGCTCTGAGATGGTTCTACCTGTGGCGTCATACCATGCTCTTGCTTCACCAGTAACGAGCACAGCTCATGTTCCAGCGCCCAGACGGCACTGCTGGGTTCTGAGGGGCAACACAGATCGGTTAATGCATTACCGAATGGAGAGACCTGCAGAGCTCCACTCCGCTCAATATATCTGCAGACCATCACGCTCTATCCTGCTAAACAGATCTGCAAACAGCCCTGCCAACTACCAGCCAACCTATTGACGATATGAATAGTTTCTCATGTCCGGCCCAGGTGAATGACGATGCCCTCCCTGGTTTTAGTGTGCTTTTGGTGTTTTTTAGTTTAGGGACAACAAAGGAATAATTAGGAATAATATAAACTAGACAACTTAGGTAATAAAAATACACATGCTTTTTAAATTAAGGAAAACATGTTAGTCCCCCCCCCCTCTAAAAACTATTGGACAATCAGTCAAACCTTGATAGTTTAATTGCTCTTTGAAGATTTTACCCAACATATGTTGTAGACTGTACTAAACTATCAGAGCTCCTTCGGTAGGCTTAGCTGCCACAGATCACTGACAATGGTTTGGCCCTAAGAGTAGTTTGGCCCCAGGTAGCTGAAGTTCTTCCATGTGTCTATTCCTCAGGTGACGGGACGCTGTTGGCTGAAATCACACTTACCGCTTTCTTCATCTTCTTCCTTGATAGTGAGAGCAGGGCTCTGGGGGGCTGAGTCTCCACTCAATGAGTAGCTATGCTCCACTTGGATGGCCGGTGCTGGACTCTCGACGTCCATGTCCAGCAAAGAATCTCGATCCAGCAGAGGAGGGTCATCGAAAAAACTGTTAAATAATTCGCTGGAGAAGTCATCCAGAGCTTCTGAGAAGTGCTGGGAGGAAAAGAGAGAGAGAACTTTGAATGAGATAATGGGGATAGATAACTAAAGAGACACAAAATGAGTAGTTACATATGTAAGCTGTGTTGCATATTATTCTTATTCTTTTAAATTAATCAAAAGGGGGGTTGGTATGGGGCTCCCTAGATTTGGGGGGGGGGTACATTTATTTCTGTGTGTGTGTGTGATTCAAAGAAAGTCATCATACAGATAAACGAGGACTTTTGACCGACAAACCGGTTGGATAGTTTGCATGGGTAACAGTATCTGTGGATGTGACATGAGTGTCCACCACAGGGATAGGAAAAGTGCCCGGTGTCTGTGGCAAGGTTTGTGAAGGTCCACAGGACATCATTAAATTGTCCACCACAGACCCCAAAAAATGTCCACCATGAGCAATGTTAGTGCCTAATCCTGGTCCACCAAAGTTCCATCAGATCCATCTGGGCTTCACCTCTACAGAGTTGTTTAGTGAGTCTTCCCCAGGGGTAAAAGTTCCCTTTGCAGGTTACTTGCTAAAAAGTATCTGCTGAGAACGACACAATGTCATTTTCTGGCTTTGCTTCTGCTCAGGAATCTCAATGAATCTCCATCGAGATGCTTGCTGATCACTCGCTCTCCTTCTATACCCTACACCGGTGCATTCAGAGACGATTCAAATGGATTTTTAACAAAAATATCCACAACTGGTTAAAAAGGCTTACAAATGCATTGAAAACAAGCTTAGACCTTCTAATAAAACAGTGTTCCTCCTTGCTGTTTCTAGACCATCATTCTGATAATCCTTCTGCATCATCAGAGGAGACGGCCAAGGATTATGAAACTGGAGTCAGTAAAACATAAACGCGCAAACAAAGCAAATGATCATTAATATTCCGAGACCACATTTGGTATTTAACCTCTTAATTTCTTAAAATTCCTATGACACACGTTTGCAATAATTTGCATTCCACCCTAGCAATGGATTATTTGCCCTTCTGGCATTTGTTGGGTTAACCCTTTGCATGGCATTGTTCATCCCAGCTTGCACTCTATTAGCCTTCCGAATTAAATAACAAGTCACGCTTATTTAGTATTAAATTAGAATGGAAAAAAAGCAGTCACGGCTGGCTCTGATTTATCCCCAGGACATGCAAGTTAAGAATACCACGTAAAGATCATATTTTCAGTTTTATGACACTCATACGCATGACGGCGTCCACAGTGGGGAACTTTTTCTAACAAAGTCCTCGGTTCCCCGTTGGACGCAAGGAGAAGGAGAAGAACGGGTTAATCCTGTAAGAAAGTAAAGCCGGCATGAGAGCTGGATTGGCTGATTAGACCCACGTTCGAGCCAATGGGAATGGAGTATGGAAAATCAGTGAAAGTTAGTGGAGCTGCGTGTCTGGCTGCAGAACCCAGGAGTGCAGGGTTAGACTGGAGGACATCAGTACTAGTGACTCCGAAACACACTTCATGGAACGTGTGTGCAAAAGCAACACGCCATGCGCTGCATGCGCCCAATCACAGCACCTTTCAGGCTTTGTACACCCCAGGAACACAGCGGAAGTGTGAGCGCACACGCAATATACAATACGAGTGCATGCACACACGGGGAGCGCACAATAAAGCCACTCACACACGTGCAACAAAAACTTAATGGAATACATATGGAGCTTTTCTCCAGTGTCCAGAAACTTCTTAACATAGCAAAATCTTATTAATATAGACCTGGGAACCATCCAACGGAATGAAAATGTCTCATAATTTCGGAATAACGTCAGGTCTCTTCGTATTCCGTAGGATTGTGAAGCATGCGGATCACGGTACGTGGACACCGGCAACCAACGAGTGCCCAAATCACACACCGATAAAAAAAGAAAGCTAAAGCGTACCTGGGGTACCCCACAAAACATGGACCCACCATCAGATCTGTGGGCTCGACCTGCGTCCAATCAACTGGTCGCAATCACAGCGGCCCCTATAGTGCCGCTGACAAGGATTTCTATACAGACTCTGCCTACCTGGGCGACATATGATAGAAAAAAACCCTACATGACATGTTGTCATGGTTACTTCCTATTCTACATATAATTGTAATGATATATATATATATATATTTATAATAAACAGTGGATTTACTGGGTTCCTTGAGGCAGCAAAAGAAGCTTGGGTAGCGCATGGTTAACAGTTGGCTTCTGCTCCATTTCAGGGACATAATCAATGCCACAGTTAACCGTGCGTGATTAAATCTCTTAAGGGTTTAGCACAGTCTGCTGCAGCTTCCCGTGAGTCCAGGACCTGCGCACCGGCTGGGAGGGAGAGATCTGTTTGAATGGCAGGTTTCCGGCACAAAAATATCCTAGAGTTCAAAAGTAAGAGAAATTGGAAAGACTTGTGCCGGCTGGAGGGAGTGAGATGAGGCAGAGATGGTCGGCAGGTCCAACTGGCTTCAAATCAAAGGAGCAGCTGCTTAAAGCAAAGAAAAGCCCAACTTTCTAACCAGAGCAATGTGTATAACCAGAGCACACCCTGAGATCCAGGGAACGGAGAGACGGAGGGGAGAGACATCGCGGAGACACAGAGATGAACAGAGAAGAGATACAAGGAATAGACAAATAACGCTGGACAGAAAAGAGACTTTGGGACAGCGCAGACAGGGCCCGATCTACTTAATATATAGCTTCGTATCAGTCTGTCGATTCTAGTTTTGTCATATCCTTGGAATGTATCTATTGTGAGAAGCCCTGTGTAATTTGTTGCCGCTATCAAAATAAAAGATAATAATAATATTATGAACCATTCGGCCCGTCTGGTCTGCATGTTTTTACCAGGTGTAAAAACTGAGACCTTAATCAGTCGTTGGTCTCGTCAGGAGCCAAATGCCGATCTCATGCATGTTTAAATTCCCTCACTGTATTACCCTCTACCACTTCTGCTGGAAGGTTGTTCCTCTTATCGACTACCCTCTCTGAGGCAGAAAAGTAATACTGAAGTAGAGACATACAGCGGACAGACAGGCATTGAAAGGACCCATAGACGGAAATGTTCAATAAAATCCTATGGGGTCAAAGGATCCAGTATTGGAGAAACATACAGTAAAGAGAATGAAGCCCAAATGCTTCGATCTCCAGAAAAGGTGTCCATCATACACCCTTAATCCTTACAAATTCACTGAGGAATCCATCCTTATCCTCCCCGGTGGATTTGCCTCATTCCCCCCATCACCCAGCGCCTCCTTACCACCAGTCAGCTTCATTGCTGCTCCTACAGGAGTTTCACATGATCTAACAAGACCCCATGTTCATGACCAGAAAGCACTCCCATTGATCAGACAATGGAGGGGCCAGCGAGCTGCAGCTTCTCCTAAAGATAAATACTTGTTTTCAGGTATCTGCAGAACCTACATCGGGTGTCACGCCACCAATGGGCCCTTGGGTATCTTGGCTGAATTCAAATGATGGACTTCTAGTAGAAAACTTCTAAAAGTCTTTAGCCAAGTCACCAAACCTAATAGCAAACAAATAAGCTGTAACTCTAACTAGCTTAGAAATTGTATTTGATTTGAATTGAAGTCTCTTTTGATCAATATACATTAATCAGAATTTATAAACAAGTGGAGAAGAGGTATACCATATCCACCAAGAGCCTCCACTTACAGCATGCCCGATAAGCGTATGGGCAATGCATGATTTATCACCGAAATACCGATTTATGTCAGCAGTTGCCAATATCTGAAGATGTATCTCAGCAACACAGTACAGAAGAAGTGCCCACCTTTGTCCTGTTTTCCAAAATGTATGAGGTTTCCACAAGAACCCATTCTTAACTCATCCATCTGGTACGGGACGCCATTTCAAAGTTTATTTACAAAAGTTGTCTAATCAGCTCTTGAGTTTGGTCCGCATTGGAATTGGGGATACCCTGTGAGTGCAAAAATGTATTTCACAAGCCCGCAAGTTGCCCCAAATCCTGCCTAATCTTAGCATTATTAAAATGTGCAAGTTGTCCTCTGCTGGCCTACAAACGCCAGCAGATGTTGTGAGTTAGTGGAAGCTGTAGTCCAACGTAGCAGAAGACGCACGTGACCCAACAGCAACGAAGAACAACAGGTGAATGGACAGGGACTGAGCAATGTGCAATATTTTAGTGAATGCGGGGAGGATACGGGAGGCTCTTGTGCGCGGTCCAGTTTTGTGCTATTGTGTGACTCATAGGGGAAATCCTACGGTACGGCCAGAAGATGTAACAGAACAGATGATTTATCAAGGTCTATCAGCTGCATAAACCCACAGCAACAAGAACAGAATTCTTGAGAAGCCATGGGAATTACAGCACCCCGGCTCATCTAAACTCACCGAGCTCACGCTGAAAGCACATCATCGCTGTCTACGGCTCACTTCTCAGAGCGGTCCCTCAGATGGTCCCAGTGGAAAAGGGGGTGAGGATAATCCAAAAAGAAGTTGGCTGAAGGAACCAGCCGGATCTGAGATTAATTATAGGGAGTACTGTGTCGGTTTACAAGGAACATCTGATTGTCCTGAGCAGCCTCCAAATAGCCTTGTCATCCAGATTAACGTGGAAAGCAAAGACATTGTACGAGGAGGGTCTACATCTCACACACCTGGGGAAACATGTTCTCCAGATCCTTATATCCTCTGCTTTCACAATACTCACACCATGTTAGGTGCTTCATGGGGGAAATAGGCTGAATATGGGGGTCAATAAATACAAGGCACCCGGAATTTTCAATAAGAAGGTTTAGATTGAATGCAAACAGTCCTACACCACATGCTTTGAATCGATACCTGTCCTGTTGTCCTAGAATGCCTTAGTGTTAAGCTGTATCCAGCGTGCCAGGGGATCCCCCAACCCCCCGTAGATCTTGTGGATTCACGCATATACGTAAAATAAGTATCAATATTTAGACATTGCACCTTGTTGGCATGGCAAGTCCTGTCCTACATTAAACTGCATTGTGTGTTTATCTGCCAGACAAGGATTAGGTTAGGTTTGGCAGGCTGACCGTTTTAAGGCCCTGTTCCACTTACACAAACCATTAAGCCTTTTCAGTTTGTTTTGCCTACTTTTTAAGTATTTGCGGCAAATATTAAAAGGAGGCGGCGTTTTACGTGATTAAAGGATTATTACAGGGAAGGATTTCTGGCAATAAGAGAAACAATGTTTGCAATGCTACAATTAGTTTGGCGGAGTCGGTGGAACGGTATCTTTAAACCTGGATACCTAGGAATCATACACGCTGCCAGACGGTCTTATATAAAGTAGCTGCGTAGGATTCATACAAGGACATGATTACATACATTTGGTGCTTATAGACTGGCACGAAGGAGCTGTCAATGAACGGTCTACAGGGTATGTAATTAGGAGGTGTCCGGTTAAAGGGCTAGATGGTCTGGGTTGCTAAAATCCATCTGCAACCTGGTAAGGATGCAAAAGGTTGTCCTGCAGCCTGCGCGCTTCTACCGCTGCAGCTCAGGGACCTCACCTCCGCCTGGTGTTTGCATTTAATCAAGGAGATGGTTCAGTCACTTAGAAAGCTCCAGGATATGTGAACCAGGATGGAAAATGTCAGTGGTGGGGGAGGAAAGCAGAGAAAAACAAAGAGGGGAGGGGAGCAAAGAGAGCGAGGGAAAGAGACAGAAAGTTAGACTGGAAGATATATATTACATCATGCAACTTATTAACTAATCAAGGAACCAAAACAGTATTTTTAGAATTACAGAATGTGATATCTG
Organism: Spea multiplicata; assembly: GCA_009364415.1. NCBI lineage: Eukaryota > Metazoa > Chordata > Amphibia > Anura > Pelobatidae > Spea > Spea multiplicata. The sequence goes on along the minus strand of VKOC01000004.1, from coordinate 1,445,902 downwards.
CATTTGTTTATTAAACTACGGGACTAGGGACCGTTTCAGATAATACTGTAAGTCTGGCCTAAATCAGCGGAGGGCAAACCCCCAACTTTGCAGGAGGTCAATGAGTCAGAGACTGACTCCCAACTTTGCAGTGGTGCACTCAGTACGAGGCTGACCCCCAACTTTGCACAAGAGCTATGGGTTGGAGACCGACTCCAACTTTGCAGGGGTTCAATGAGTCAGAGACCGACCCCAACTTTGCAGGGGTTCAATGAGTCAGAGACCGACCCCAACTTTGCAGGGGGTCAATGAGTCAGAGACCGACCCCAACTTTGCAGGGGGTCAATGAGTCAGAGACCGACCCCAACTTTGCAGGGGGTCAATGAGTCAGAGACCGACCCCAACTTTGCAGGGGGTCAATGAGTCAGAGACCGACCCCAACTTTGCAGGAGGCATTTGGAACTCTGCGGTAGCCTCTGAGCAATAGACAGTCCCTTGGCTCTAAGGACTGTCGTGTTGAGCATCAGACAGCTGACACTCTACAATAATGTGTGTCAACTCTCCAGGGTTCCCCTCTGCAATGACCCCACGCACTCACAGCAAACTCTCATAACGGACTGTAAATATTTTCTTAAGGCACTTCCTGGATTTCAGTTCTGTCTGAAGACTGTCATCTGTACTGACATTTCCACGCTGGGAGGTCCGGCCCACCCCGATCACCCCCTTCCCCCAGTGCTGTCGCTGGACAGTACCTCTGAGGTCTGTAATGGCCATTTTGGAAAAGTTTGAGTAGGATTGGCATAAGACCAATTATTCGAAAATTGTTAGTTCCGAATCATAAAGCACTAAAGAATCTTGTTAGAAAGACAGCAGGGAATTCCACTTAAGTTGATGACTTAACCAGAAGATAGATAGACATCCTACCCAGACCCCCGTGCCCCGTTCTCGACACAAAAATTAGAACCTCCGAACAAAACTTAGAGTTAGACATCTTCAGACAAGTGCTGTTAAGAATAAAACATTGCACTGAATATCATTCTCTATGATTACTGTGATCCATATGTAGGACCAGCAAGGAACCTACTACTCAAACTAACCCCTGAAAAATGACATCAACCAATGATGTCAACCACCAGCTGGGGACGCAGTGACCCAAGATAATTGTGATCTACACCTAACACAACATTTCATAAATCAGAGACATTTACCACCAAACCATCAAACTTCATCAACATCATGAGATGACTTGAGATTAGCTGCCCATCTGCCATGGCATATGCCAAAATCTTGATTCTGGCCCCAATAGTGAGACAGAAAACTGCCCCAAATCTTTGTTTGCACCTGAGCACTGACCCCATATTAGTGAGACTTGTAACAATTTACTGTTACTAATCAAAGTGGCCACCAAGAGAGGACAATCACCAGCCGGCAAGCCTAAACCCCAATGTCAACAATACTAGATCAGCAAGGCCGGTCCTAAAGTCCGTGCGACCAAACCAGAGGTAAGGAAGAATGATCCCCAGTTAAATATCACTAAACCCTGTCTCAGGAAGAGATATTATTACTTATCCTAATGTAACCATCACTTAACTCCAAGCATAATCTCAGACCTCACCAAGAAACCCACAAATGGTCGATAAGCCTGAAGGACACAAAGAGTTTAATCTCTGAATGAAGAGACAATAATAAAGAATAAACATTGTTAAATATTATTATTTTCCTTTTAGGTGAAGAAAAACTTGCTACATTGTACATAAAAACTCTCACACTATTTTGAAACAATGATTTGCTGACACATTGTCTGTCTGGATGGGGTGGACTCTCCGGGGGGGGGGCTCGGTGATTCACATTGTCCGGCATACACTCATCACTTGTGCGTCCATCTGCTGCGGACCAGGATTATCCTGAGCATCATGGGACTTGTAGTCCGTAGCAGCTGGAGGACTAGGACGAGGTCGCCTATCATGTAATTAATGGAACGGTGGGATTTGAGTAGAGGAGTTTATGAGCGGATGACATCTCTTGTGCTGGATTAAAACTCCCAGCACTCTCAGCTGGTCACCAGACTGTTATGGGAGTCCAACGACAGCTAGAGGGGGGGGGGCATATCTAGCATAGTGATCCAGTCATAACAAGCAGCTGAGGTACAGGGGTCAGGAGCAGAGGTCATCTGTGTGGCAGCTTTGGTCAGAAGACCATGACCTTTGCCTTTATAACCCAATGGTAGGCAATCAAGGTGTAAGCTTTATGGCCCAATGCTACGGGCAGTTAACTGTTTCCTGCAAGGGGGGGTATAAGTGTTTCCCCAAAGGCGTTTAGGGGATTGTTTAATAATAATATATATATATAGAGAGAGAGAGAGAGAATATCCTGAAAGCAAAGCCGTTAACCCCCTGGTACCCAGATCACCTCCATTTTCATTAGAAGAGGCTCTGAATATGTGTACAGTGTACAGGTCACTGTACACTAAATATATATATATATATATATATATATACACCTATGGGGATTTTACCTAATCACACTTCAATCTGTAGGTTTATTTCAATGTCCCTCTTAACCTGAACGTGCTGGTAGGAAGCTCTCAGCTTATAGCCGTCGTGAGCAGTCCTGGTGTCTCCGTACAATACAGCGGAGGACAGGCTGCTAAGCGGTATATCGCGGCCTATTGTAGAGCCTGTAAATGTAGGGGCGATAACGAGAAACCCGGAACCCCAATCCTGTGAAAGGAAAACACACAGAAGAAAAGCGAGCGCGGCTTTCATGGGGACGGCTGCCTGTGATCTGTGACTAGAGATGACAGCTCTGCCTCGCTGTAACAGAGCCTGAAGCACTACACAGCAGGAATGCAGAAAGTGAGCCCAAGAGCATGCAATCCACTGCGGCTGCACCAGATGCACAGTCTTGATTTGGGTTTGTGTCAGGGGTCTTGGTGGGACATTGAAAGGTCAACTCAATTATTAATGCTTGCTGCAAGTGACTTGTTATATCGGCCTCTCGGACAGCAACGTTTCCAATAATAGCTATTTTGCAATTAAATTGAATCATTTTTTGACAGTTGATCGGCCCCATTCGGCCCCCGTCTAGTCTCCCCTTTCTACTGTTTTTCAAACAAAAATCTGTCGTTGATCTCATCTTAGATTCAGGAGCCATATGCCTATCCCATGCATGTTTAAATCCCCCACTGTATTAGCGTCTACCACTTCTGCTGGGAGGCTGTTCCACGTATCGATCACCCTCTCAGTAATATAGTTCCATTACAGTCTGTCTGTCTATATTAGTTACTTTCACACACAGACGGGTCGCAGTCTTACCACATTGCTCATGAAATCTGCCTCGGTGAAGTCCTCAAGCTCCAGGAAGGGGCTGTGGAAGTTCCTGTCCTGCGGGACGCTCTCCATCGTGAGTCTTAAAATCAGAATCACCGGCACTGACTGTCACCCATGGGAACCAGAACTGGGGGCTGGGGGGGGGTCAGGGGCTAGTATCAGGTCCACAGACCATGGGGCAGAGGGGTGATGCCAAAAGTGCAGCTTGCAGTCCAGCAGCTAAGGGGGTGCTGAGTATACGATGGATGCTGGACTGGAGTGCAAAAGGGATTGGTGGGGTGTATGGGGGCAGTTACTGGGGTATTGGGCAAATAGGGGGCAGGGTGTGGGGTATAAGGGGGTCAGGCTGTGGGGTATAAGGGGGGCAGGCTGTGGGGTATTGGGAAGGGTAGGAATTAAACAGGCAATACTTGGGGTCAGCAGGTACTGGGTGAGGGGCAACAGGGGTAGAGAGGGGGGAGTGCAAGTTCAGGGGTGCAGTGATGAGGACAGGCGAGGAGCGCTGGAATGACTGATGTGGGGTGCAGGGGGTCGGCGGCGGGTGTCAGGGGCAGCCGGGATGCCCAGGTGAAAGTGGGGTGCGGGCTCCTGTGTTCTCTCCCGGCACATGCTAAGATGCTCTCCCAGCCTCGGTGTTTGTCCCTCCCGGTCCCGGGCTCCGTCTGTCCGTGTCTCCCGGTGACTCTCTCCAGCTGTCAGCAGCAGCCGGAGCCGAGAACCCTCAAAACACGCCCCGCTCATTAATATGAACAAATACAGCGGAATATACCGAGCCGGACCACGCCCCCTGGTTAATATGCATATAGGCCAGGGATATGTCACGCCCTAAAACTGTTAACACTTTCCTGTCCGTACCTCAGGCAGCAACTCCTGAACAGTAAGTGATGGTGATCTAGTGAGTGTGATGGATATGTGGGGTGGGTAAATTGTGCCCTGATGCCCTGGTAAATGCCCCAAAAGACACTGAACCCCTTCTGCTACTTCTGAACATCATGCATGCAATTCATTTTCTCTGAACCAATAAACTGATACACTGTAACTGCAATCCCTAAATCAAATAATCCCAGTATCTGGTCATTGACCCCCTGAGCGCTCTGCATTCTGAAGCTGAGGGTCCTACCTAAGAAATACAAATCAATGAGGCCCCAAGGTGGGATTTTATTCAATATATACTGATATGTTCCTTTATATATGATATTAATATGTGTAACTATTTAAGTGATATCATCCCCTAGAATGTCTTTGCCTGAACACTAGAATCTGCCCCATTCGGCCCCTGCCTAGCCGCCCGTTTCTCCTGCTGTAAAGACTCAAACCTTAATCAGTCTTTGGTCTCGTCTTAGATTCAGGAGCCGTTTGTCTATCCCATACATGTTTAAATTCCCTCACTGTATTAGCCTTCCCCATGTCTGCTGGGAGGCTGTTCCACTTATCTACCACCCTGTCAGTAAAGTTACATTAGAAGATGTCACCGAGGAGCCAGTGTAGATAACAGTTTGTGTAGTGGGTGGAATATGTAACACAAAGTGTAACTTTGGTGTGACATCCCAGCCGGGCAAGTCTGCCCAACGATGCAGCCCCATGCCCTCAGACTCGAGATCACCCCTGGAGGAAAGACAGTGACCTAAAAAAAGAAATTTGGTACACAGAAAAAAGTGAAAAACAAATGGAATTTTTCCTAGAGAAAAGTATGAAAAATGTTATTAATATTTTCTGCCGAATACAAAACCACTTTATACAATTCCTATAAAATCCCCCCAAATCTCATGGATTTTAGAGTCTCTTCTAGCCCAATCCTTTCCATCCTAAACCCCAAACTACTCCCTTCCCGTCACCCAAACCATTAAAGCAAACAAAGCGCCTAAAATAACGTTAACTCCTCATCCGCCAAAGGCTCTCCATACAATGCGATACAACGTAACGGGCAATTCTACATTCCGTGGTGTTATTAACCCCTTCATATGATTTATGTTAGTGTTTAGATTGAAGAGGGTGAGGGATCTTCTAGGATTTTTATAATCCATATTATTTCAGGATTGTAAGGATGATCCCGTTCCTAAAGAAGGAGGGTGATAAAACACACGCTGTTTGCGTCGATGATGTCACACCGCCGCGGGTTTGCGCTCTGATGTGGTCTTAATGATGAGGTTACAGTTGGATGGATGAGGCTTTGTGGCTTTGGTCTTAAAATATTTCACGGGTTCACCTATTAAAGGTATGGGTGTGTGGATAGATAGTAACTGGTAACAAGCCCTAACATTCTAGAGCTTGGCTCGTGCCAATAGCAAGGAGCGCACGCCGGAGCCAAGCTGGCTAGCAATCCTACTCTGCTTTCATTCATCCACTTTCTTCATCCAGCAGGCCAGCCCAACTTGACTTGAGCACAACTCAACGACTAAGGCTCGAGGCCAATCTCTTCTTGCCCCTTCTACTCACTCTTCTATTTGGCCGGACGGATCCAGCAAGGGCGACAGAAGCAACTGCAAACCCGGGACAAATTAGGTGCTGAAAAGCATCTCGCCAATGGCTGACATCTGCAATATAATCCCAGGTGACCCCAATTCTGCTAGCCCCCCATCCCTAGATTTGGGCTCTGGATCTGTCCATTAGTTAAAGCGGATTGACATAGAAACACGTGCTTTAGCATAGGAAAGGAAGATCTTGCAGATCACTTCATTTCCATGCTGCCATTATGTAATTAATTTTTTTTTTACAAAATTTACCAAATTTACGATGTTTACAAAATGTACTTTTTTTGTCTTTACTAATTCTAATGTGAATACCTGGCGTCTATGGTCTACCCCTTCGCTGAGTTGCCTCGGTAATGAGTGACATGTATTATATGACATTTTTTGGACTGCTCCCAGTAAAGCTCGGTATCACACGCTAATTCCTACTCTGGGAGTCCGTTCCCTTCCAGGCTGGGCAATTCTTGCCGTTCTGCAGCTCTATAATTAAAGGGCCGGGCAACAATTAAGGGCTCAGAGGAAACAAAAATACATGGATTTTAACAGTAGATGTATATCTCACCAACGCTCCACCCTTATATAAACCAGCAGGGCTTCCTTACGGTGTCGGCTCACTAAATACAGCAAGACAAATCTCCAGCGAACGCAAAATATTAACCTATTCAGCGCCAGTAAAGACTAAGCACTGCTTCCGTGCGGTATGCCGCTGCCACTCTGCATCAAAATATAGCGTCCTCTATACTGCATAAAAGCCTCAGTTTCCCCCAAAATGTACAGCACTGCGGAATATGATGGCGCTATATAAAACAATAAATAATAATAATGATTTATGTGCACTCTATGACCTGAACTTTACTGGAATTACTGTAATTGATGTGTTACTTGCGGCCAAAAAGTTTTGTTTGATCCTTAGACGGTAACGTGGTTAATGCACTGAGTTTCGGTGTCCTGGTTCTAGAGGACACCCTGGGCTATTGGATGACCGCGGAATGATGGGTTTCACCCTGAGCTATATGGCTGATGAGTTACAGAACCTTCTTTATCTCAAGGTAACAAAGTGTCATATTTTGGTATAATTAATCTAGATGCATAACTCCCAATTGTCCCTCTTTAGAAAGGACAGTCCCTCTTTGGGACCCAAATCCCTCTTTCCTCCCCTGATGCCCCTCTTTTCTAGGATCTCAGATTGTTTGCTGGGTATGAGGGTATCACAGGGTTCTACAGCCCTAAAAAGGCCAAACAATGTGTTTATACTCAGCTGGCGCTGCGTTTATAAATAAAACACACAGTTCTTTTTCTGAATGCATTAAAAAGTAGCTGTCAGTAGGTCCCAAAAGTCACATAGAAAGTCACCCTGAAACAAAAAGGGCCGTTTGAAATGTTGGGAGGTGTGCTAATTGCTGCAGGTTGTCCTAATGGTTTGGGATGACTGCGAGGACATAAGGTTCCCAACGCTTTTGAGAAATGAAAGGGTTAAAGGCGTGGAAGAAGCCTTTTTGACTCTACGTGTGGGGGCACGAGGCCTGCAGCGAGGGACCCTCTAATTAGATCCAAAGGGAGAGGAGACACAAACAGAGCCGGCAGGATTGTGGGGAGACAGGACGGAATTGGTAGTTTGGGGTTTTCTTTCTCTTGCGTTTTTTTCTCGCCAAATTGCAGCTTTTCTGGAGTGTGATTAAAGCTGCATCTTAGTGGTCATTGATGTAGGAAGAAAACCCTGGGGAGACGAGGCAACCGCACCCCATCCGCCCCCAGCTGACCCCAAACTCCATTTGACCTACAGGAATACCTAAAAATCTCCCTGCATTAACCCTTTGCTTTGCCCTTTTAAATACTTCTATTACAAAGTTGGTAGGCGCCCCATCCAGCCAGCCATGGGTTAAACTGAAATGATTACTGTTGCGGTATACTGGTAAAAATGGAGTAGCTTCCTGGGGTTCTTGGGCAAGGGAGGGGGCGCTGGCTGTTGCCCTACAAGATGCCCCCAATACGTGAAAGCAGATCCAGCAACTGCCAGACGTGCAACGGAAGCCCCTGCAATGCACTGTAAGGTGGGCACAAAAATTCTACACTGGTAATAAAGACACAAAGTGTTCGGGGGGCAACAAATACATTTTGTCCCAGAGTGCTAGCTGTAAAGCACCGGTCTTGCCTGCTGGGCGTTCCTTTTTAGGTTCTAGATCACTTTGTCCCTTTTAATAAGGAGACATGGACCCTGGCCTCAGAGCTTGCAATCTCTTGGAAAATATTGGGACATTGATTGATACATTAAGGAACACAATATAACACAATAAGAAGACATCGTGATGTGAAAATATATATTATGAGACAGTTACAAAGTATCCAAATCCGTGGTATAATGGCCACATTCGATATCAAAGTAAAAATGTTAAATGAACACTATTTAATGGATAATTCCTTTTTTAACATGTTAGCTTTAAGCTTTTGGCTACCAAACCACTGAACGAGTTAAACTGGCTGGGTGTTGATAAGAAACGCGGCTCTCCCCATCAGTGCAGTGGATTTCTCATAGTTATTTCCATTCTATTTTTCATTATGACTTGTGACCGTTGCGTCAAAGTATCCATGGCAACCCGCTCATTCGACAAACTCACAATTTTACGTCACTTGCACGGGCTTTTAGTCAGTCCTCAGACCAGCTTTGGCCATTGTGTGTGATTACTGGTTTCATTATCGCATGTGCTCATAAGAACACGGGATCAAAAACATCCACAAGATATTATTATCCCCACTTCATTCATCCGCATTTTGTTCATCTGTGGCTGCCTCTTCCATGGTAAAATTTGGTTTAATTGCAAATAGAAATGTATCTAGGAGCACATGCCACGGCAGTCCCCTGTATAATGCCACTCTAGGTGGATTCTTTAAGGAGGAAAGGATGAGCAGTAGAACAGGGTCCTGGGATCTCGACGTCCTTTGGACCTGCTTATTGATCTCCTGGCCTCCACAAAGGGCCAAGTGGATCCTCCAAAGATGCTGAGATGGGGGATCAATGAATTTTGCAGGTTGAATTTTTAACCTAACTCTGGTGGGCTACATTTCAGACCTGAGAACTAGCTTGGGATTTTATCAGCCCTCCTTTTTGTACATTTAAATACATCAAAGAGTTAAGATCCCATGTCCGGTACTTAAGATACTATGTCCAGCGCAGGCTCTGGAGCAGAACATACGGGGCAGACGGGTTTCTCTTAAAGAACGGAAACGCTTTAGGTTATCACACCATAGAGTTATTTCTCTGTAGCTGCCTGCCCCTTTAATAGGGCACATGGTACTGGATATCTGCTCAGGGGAAAATCATTTTCTATGGCTTGCAGTCCCCCTAATGACCTGTTGCACCATCTATGCCTATCCACCCAAACAAGAATTAAGTTGGAGACAATGAACTTCAAGAGCAGGTAGAGCTTCCAAAGTGCTATAGAGCTCAAGTTTTGCTCTTCAAAGCTTCCAATCTATCTTATAAATCACTGTATTGTCTACCCCACAGAGCTTGCAGTCTACTATAATAGGGCTACAAGGGGAGGTGTGCTTTTAGTTTGCTTGGTATTACGGAGGATTGTTTGCGTCAGAGAAGAACACACGGGTCGCAGACAATTCTGCTTTCCACATTAAGCCTTCATTCTGTGAATTGGATACTCTGCCCGCCATATGGTGACCCCCACTTGTAAGAAGCCAGACTGCAGTATATACCGGTAATTAAGGAAAACATTTGGATGTCTAAAATAATGAACTGTGCGTTCACGTTCAGAGATTTACACCTCCAAAAGGGGGTTAAACTTAAAAGATTCCCTCCTGAAGAAGTAGCATTTCCACCACTCTTAGTAACCCAAATAAGAACAATGTGTGTGCACTCTATAAAATTATCAAACTCACCTCGAGATCACACAACATGTTCCTAGCGATAAGAACTGCCTCAATTGGGGTTATTAAAGGTCCATTTGGGATCTAGAAAAATATGGCTTTCAGTATCATTAAACCTCGTGAGGATGATCAGAGTGATAGTCCATGGCTGGTTATCTGTGCAGGGTCCTATAGAGGGGTTAAGCACACATATACTCGCTTCATGGTTTATGGTAAGTGAGATCGGCTATGTTAGGAAAAACCACAGAACTCAACGAACCACAGCCTTGTAATAAGGTCCCAGCTAAATCCTCTCCCAGGGTCTCCGGACACCACTTTCTAAACTACTTTTTACAGGAAACCTCAGGCCCTCGAGATGGCTCACAGTGCTGGGGCTTGGAACATACTTTGTGATACTGATGTGGTTATCAGGAACTGGCAAATTCTCATATTCCATTTGCTGTTGGCAGCAACTCCTATCACACTCATCTGACCACCCTCACGCTAAGTGTAATAATATTTTCTGGAATACCTATAGGTTGCCAATTCCTGGTGTCCATTAACTATTTCATTTACAGACAAAGATATGAACTTGGAATTTTCAGGAAGAACCTGATTTCTTCAATTATTATTATTATAAGCGCTCATTCATTCACTAAGGTGAATTAGCAAGAATGAAATCATAATAGAAATAACAGCAACCCATATATTTATCATATCAGTTCCAAAATATTTATAAATGAATCTGTGTGAAACATAAACGCAATCTACCGATATACCGGGTAACATTAATTCACCTTGAAGAACAAAAAAAGCTGAAAATATTTGAAATATAATTTTTTTCTTAGGGAAAATGATTCGATGCTCTTATCCATAAACCAATGTAAAATATTATTTATTGATTAAAAATAATAGGTGGTTGGAAAGACAAAGTTGCGGAATCTGTTGGTCATTAACAATAAGGTGGTTGAATTGGGTTAATCTGAGCCAATGTATGGGTGATTTGCCCATATGTTGGGTGATTTGCCCATATGTTAGGTGGTGCGCCCATATGTTTAAAGGTGAATTTTTCTGTCTGAATCCCATCCCGTAAGGATCTCGCTCACAGTCCTGATGGTTATTTGCCTTTCTGTGCTCGGTTACACATTCCCCAGAGCGACAGCTTATGGAAGGGCTTTGGTTCTTAGTCTGTTTGCCTGTCTCCTGCCAGGTACTGACAGCCTGGTATCCGCCAAATACTCAGAGACAACATTACATTACAGCCACTGATTCATTTTTTTTTAGAAGAAAAGCTACACTGAAGACTCGGTGTAACAGTACCAGGCTTTTACCGGACCCTTTTGGGGTTGTCGGACCCTGAACCGCCATTGTTGTTCTTCTTCTTCCTAGGCTGGAAGATGATCCCCTCTGTTGCCTGTCAATTTCTGTGACTGAAAGAATCCACATTTATTCTTTTATTGACATGCACTCCTAGATCATTCTCCATTATACATTTAATGTATAATTACTTAATTAGCCTGTTTTTCTTTCCCAAATGCACAACTTGACATTTTTCTACGTTGAAACACATCTACCATTTAACAGCCTTTTCTCCAATTTTGTCAAAATCGTTCTGCAGGGCGACGACATCCAATTCCAATGCAATCTGAGCTTCCTTGGGGTAAAAAGACCCCTTACTTTTAAAACAAAGCTTGGTTGAGGGACAGAAAGAATAAGTGATTTGTAATAATAATTATATATTTATGCTAAAAGTTCCCCTTGAATATATTCCCATCTCCTGCAAAATGTTTGCAAATGTTTCCAGATTACGCGCTGCCAACAGTTTTTTTTAACTTTATTGTAGATTAGTAGCCATTTAGCTCTCCCCATAACCTGTGCAAACAAATCACATTTGCTTAATGTGTCACCAATAAAATAATTTAATATAAAGCCTGTATTTGTGATAACGCTAAAAGCTGTGTTGCCTTTTGTTATGTGATGATCCTGCCTGTGCAAGCTAACGAAAGAACAAATTAATGATGCATTACAGTGGACCTGATGCCAAAATAAGATAGATTTCAACCGGGCTGTTGTGGAATTATTTGTACTAAGGGCATTTTGGGAGCTCCTGTAAACCTGATCTACCCCCCCAGTAATAAGATTTAGGTTTTAGATTTAAGAAGAGCCGCAACACTTGATGAGGTATCAGGGTAATAACAAAACGTAGGTATTACTGTCCCTTTAGAGTTTAGACCTCTGTAAACTTACTTACTGGGCCCCCGGATATTCAATACCTTAACCCCTTAATACACGGACACAAACTGTTTTGGATAAAATTGGCCACAGATTTTAATATGTATGGGAAACAAACACAATCAATTATTAACACAATAAAGTCATTGTCAGAATTAACACAAGTATTACGGCGCGTACATTCCCCATTGTTTTCCAATCATCCCCCTGACAATGACACCCCCTTCCCATACATATAACAACACCATTAACCCCATCAACAACACCAATCGGGAAAGAGCCTGACGAGACCAGAAACACACTATTTCCTATTAACCAACCCTTATTCCACCCCCACCTTACACCGACCAGCCCCGCCACTGTGACACCGAGGAGAAGACCCTCAATCATCCTACTAATAACAGGGAGGGGGGGGACTCGGGTAAGAAAAATGAATTAAAGTGACACAAAATGGCGAGGGAGAAAGGTAAGTAGTGCTGAGTACTGACAAGCTATAATATATATTTTTTTACCCCTATAATGCCATATTTTACCCTGTATTAACCTCTGTTTGTTCTGAGTGTTAGTTTCAGACTTTCATAAGAAAGTGGCATTAAATGCATAATTCCTTCCAGATGGATCACCGGTTGGCTTCTGCGCTGGCAATATTAAAACCTTTTAACTCTCTGTGCACCGTGCCTCCCTTCCTAGAAGGGACCGCTTGCTCGCTCACGGTGACAGGTAGAACGTGTGATGAATGCCAGATTCTTCTTGATGGCATTTTTGGCCAATATCTTGAGTTTGCCCTTTTTCAATGATCTAGACAGCAGCTGCATGCGAAAATACCAGCTAGGTAAGGAACGTGGCTCCTGCCAAGGCTGGGGGGCAATTTTCCAGAAAAGCTCTCTTCATAGAAAGTTAAGGAGAAAGAATGCTCAGCTTATCGAGTCAGATAGATAGATAGATAGATAGATAGATAGATAGAGGAGAGCTGGTGACCTGGTCAGTCCATCAGACAAGTTATAAGGATCCTATTAAAGTTTGCTAGTCCAAGAAAAGTCCTCGTGCAAGATTGGCTGTGCTTCTAGGAAATGCATGTGTGGCCCTAAACAAATCCATAAGACCTTATTGCCATCAAAAACTCCACGCCAGGAAGGACATAGAACAAAAATGTAATACATTAGTTCTGGTTCAAAGATTTCTTCAGCATTCTGTTTTTTATTCAGTGGTTGGAGTTCCTTTTCAATGAATTTTTGCATGAGAAGAGAATGAAATGTGTAAAAAGCAGGGGTTGGCTAACAAGTGATATATGAACAGCAATATAATACGTTCAGTCTTTACGTAGTACTGCAAAATGAAAATATCGTAAAATCTACTTCTGTCTGTTAAAGAGAAAGTGATGTAAAACAGATCCTGAAAGTAGAGTCCTGGGAGTTAAAACCTACAAACCATATACACCGGCACATATATATCATCTCATACTCCCCACCAGTATGTTTCCATCCCTCCCAAGTGTCCCACCTTAGGAGTCCCTATCCCTCTTTATGACCCAAATCCCTGTGTTCCTCTTTCCTCCCCTGATGTACATCTTTTCTCTTGTGATGCCCCTCTTTCTTCACCTCTTTTGTAGAAGCTCAGAATGTTTGCTGGGTATGAGGGTACCACAAGGTTCTACAGCCCTAAAAAAGCAAATAGAATGGCTCAGTCTTAATCACCCAACCGGATACTCTGACTAATTAAAGCAAATGTGTCCAAACTGCGGCCCTCCAGCTGCTGCAGGACTACATCTCCCATACTCCTCTGCCAGCCACTTAGTTGAAGGAGCATTATGGGAGATGTAGTCCTGCAGCAGCTGGAGGGCCTCAGGTTGGACACCCCTGAAAATATATGGAGTAACGAACCTCATTAGCATTGCCATAAAGCATCAGCTCAATGTGATGTTTGAGCAGAGAAAGTCATCCAAAATATCACATGACTGACAATAATGGCCGCCTCCAATTCTGCAGAAAAAGGGAGTTTATTGGCACAAATGATTTAATTTCTTTCAGAGCCGATGGACATTATTGTACTTCCCGTTTAAGGAATGCACTAGAGGATGCTTTGAGTTGGTATATTTTTTTACAGATCATTACTATTTGTGGTGCAAATTTAATAATAACCATTCACAACAGACGATGAACAGATAAAATTGAATTATTTTGTTGGTTTATTTTTTTTATACATATTTAGGCAGTGGTGAAAAGAGAGCATACAGAGTATACAAGTGTAAGACACATGGAAATGCATAGAAATATCCAAAGATGAATGAAAACTGATCAAAGTTTCAGTGAAAAACATATGGACCGTGAATGTTTTTTAGAAGGTGAGACTTAACTTCAAAGACAACGCGTTTTTCCCAGAACTCTGAAGAAATCCAGATCACTATATCAGTCATGGGCGATGGGTCTTCTGATGTTTTTATTCAGGGACCAGGGGAAGCCTCCTGAGACACAGCAATTGTCCTAACTTTCCTGAATGGAGATGATGAGTTTCGATACTCATTGACATTACCAAGAGATGGAGATTATCGGAGCCAGGAGGCAGCCCAAGCAGAGAAAGTGAAAGCAACGCCATTAAATAAAAGTGTAACGTACATCCGCCTCCCTCCACGCTTACACGCACCGTTTGGTTCTGGCCCATCATGCTCATGATATGATGAGGCAAGTCATGCCAGACAGCCGGCTCTCCCAGTTCTAATGCAAACACTGGTTTTGTTCAAGGTATGGTGGCTCCTCCATATATACGTTCAATGGAATCTCCATTCAAACTAATGGAAACAGCTGATCTTCACTAGAAACTCAACATGGCAAGTTCCCTGCAAAGATCTAAAGCAATGAATGGAATACCCAAGGGCTGCGTAGAATCAGTAAACACATTTGACCAAAAACTAAAGAAAGATTTACAAGCTTCAAACACAACCTGTGGTTAGTCCCGTATTCCGGCCAAAGAATGACCGTGCCGGAGTTGGTGGACCCCACACAGAGTGAGAGCGCTCGCTGGATCTAACGTCTTACTGAAGCGAAGGTCGGTGTTACTGAGCTCCCCGTGGATTCATAATTAATGGAATGAGAACATAACGGGTGGGTATTACATCTCTGACTTAATTAACCCTTTAGATAGGGATCTTAATACTTTAGGTACAGCTCAGTGGACTCCAAAGAGTCAGTATAGGTGATTTATGAATCTTTAGGTTGAGAGGGTTGAGAGGTCGTAGGAGTTTTCTCCAGATCCTGTTAACATATGGCGTCAATACACAACAGCTTGCTACAACCTTACGTAAATGGTGTTTCCAACCCCATATTTACGTCAGTCGGAGGGAAATTTAAAACTGAGCACGCACGGGCATCGTATATAAGTAAATTCTTTTTTTTTACTGACAATCCATGAATTTTTGCACAGTAAAACACGTATGCCTAGTTATCCTATAGCGATTAATGTAAAATTATTTTGCAGGAAGCAGATCCTCTATAAAATGCTGCAGATTCTTCACAGGTTGTAATTTCACTCATGACCTAAGGTCAGGATATGTGACTGTTGGCATCAGATGGGAAAACCAGACCCCTGTGTAAATCAATTAAGAACGAAAGGAAAAAATATATGGCAATAGCAGATGTTAAGAACGCAATTCCTGTTAAAATGTAAATATCCTACATTTTCAAGTACAGTACATATTTACGGTAATAATATTTACAGATTAACAAAAAATCCACTATATAGGTATATATATGTGTCAAAAATCCACTATATATATATTTATTGCAATGCTCTTTTATGTATTAAGTATTACAATGCTTGATACAATACATAGGACAAAATAAAAGTACAATTATAACCAACTTGCAGTTATGTCGCATTTCACAGAATGTTTATCACAACTGGCTGTTTGTCGCTGTTGACACTAGTCAGCGACCAAGTACTGTATACGCATGTAATGATGTCTTTTGGAAACCTTTAATAAAACTTAAAATAATATAATATATACAAAGGAAAATAAGGTATTGCTTGAAATCTTCAGACCATGAGGAAAGAGAGACATGTAAACCCAGGTAGATGGACAGCTAGGGTAGATAGGGAGTACCATAGGTAAGTTTAGGAGGACTGCATTAGGTAAATACAATGATCAGCCATAACATTATGACCACTGACAGGTGAAGGGAATAACACTCATAATCTTGTTATCATGGCACCTGTCAGTGGGGGGATATATTAGGCAGCGAGTGAACATTTCGTCCTCAAAGTTGATGTGTTAGAAGCAGGAAAAATGGGCAGTGTAAGGATCTGAGCAACTTTGACAAGCAACAAATTGTGATGGCGAGACGACTGGGTCAGAGCATCTCCAGTGTGCAGTGTTTAGTATCTTCAAAACCGGCAACAGGACCATGGATTACCAAGGCCCATTGATGCGCGTGGGGGGGATGAAGGCCGGCCCGCTGGGTCAAATTCAACAGATGAGCTAGTGAAGCTCAAATTGCTGACCCCTGTCCGGAAGCGCCTACAATGGGCATGAGAACTGGACCACAGAGCGATGGAAGAAGGTGGCCGCTCTGATGAATCCCGTTTTCTTTTACATCACGTGGATGTCCGGGTGCGTCGCTTACCTGGAGAACACGCGGCATCCGGACGCATCCATGGGGGCCGCACCTCGCAACTTACAGGACTTAAAGGATCTGCTGCAGACGTCTTGGTGCCGGATCCCACAGCGCACCTTCAGAGGTCTAGTGGAGTCCATGCCTCGAAGGTTCAGGGCAAAAGGGGGACCTTCACAATATTAGGCAGGTGGTCATAATGTTATCGCTGATCTGTGTATGTGGCTTAAATAGAGGATTGTTTTTTACTCTCTTTGAACTATGTGGTTTTCAGTAATTTGTTGCATAATTGGGATGGATGCTGAAATAGGTTATATTGAATCGAGTTCCATACATTTGGGACAGTAAGAGAGAAGTCTTGTAATGTGCCAAAACAGAGAAGTAATAAATGAGACGGGAGGGATGGGAACCACAGATCCATGGAAAAGTGTGAAGCCCAAGTAAGAGAAGAGTTTTTTAATGATGACAGAATTGTTAAATTTAGGTTTTTACTTTTTATTCTTGAAGTTGTGGGAAGCTTCACAATGCGACCCAACAGTTGAGGAGTGTCTTTTTGTCCAAGGGAAGGAGTAGAGTTTTAGAAGTTATTATAATCAAGTCCGGAGATGGTGAGAGAACTGAGATTTTGGGGGACTTTGGGAGAATTCACCAGAACCTTTTGGAAAGAACTTTCTTTATGACATGTGGTCTTAATCCAATTCTCTGTATTCTCATCTCGCTCTTCAGAAGCCACTTTAGGAAACTGCATGTGTCTGTCTAGACTTTGGCAGTCAGTGATGGTAAAGTTGAATCACGCTTACTAGGAAAGTGTTTGATAGACATTTGTCCTTCTCTACTGTAGGTAGTACAAAGCGTTGCCTTTTTATTTATTTTTTAGAGAAAGAACAAAGGATCAGCCATTGGTATGTGTTTGGTTTTTCTCGCTTTATTAATAATCCATGGTTAGGTTTACAGATTCAAATGCCAAAACCAACCATTGCTGGTTGGTCTGGAAGTCAATGAACCCACTAGGGAGCTCATGTGAACTACAGCTAACAATGTGAATAGGTAAAAAACCTACTGCTTTCCTAGGGTTCTTAAAATGGAACCCAAGATGGATGTTAACGATACATCTATCGATTCATTAAACCTTAAACTACCCTTCAAAACCTAACTCTTCAATGGTTGTCTTCAAGTGAACAAGAAAAGACCGATCACACCAGATGAAAAGAAAATAAGGGCTTAGTTGGTGAACAATATGAGCTCTGTGGGTTGGGCATGTGAAAATAGTGATAACTGGTAATTATTGAGGAGAGCCCTGCTCAAAGACGCTTACAATCTAGAGGGAGTTAGGGTGTAATACACAAGAGGTAAAGGTGCCACTGTTATAGATTGACACACTACTATAAGTATTGCAGGAGAGGAACTAGGAAAAAGGAAGGCTGCCGGCCGATTTCTGGAAGAACTGAAGTCAGGGGGGAAGACGCATAAGCCGGGTAGGGCACTCCAGAGAATGGGGCAGCCCTTGAGAATTCTTGCAAGCATGCATGAGAGCTAGAAAAGAGGTGAGATGGAGCTCCTCAAATGAGAGGAGAGACCAGCTAGACCATCCAGTAGACTTACTCAGGGCTTCTTAGCTCTCTTATACTTGGGTGGAAGGTCCTAACCACGGTGATAGGACCTTAGTTCTCAAAACAGTCCTCTAGACCCACCAATGGTCCAGGTTTTATGAATCATGTCCTGTTGGACTGGGAGGCACTGGTGTAGGAGCCCTTATTAGCCATTACTACCAACTGGCAACCCACCCTCTCCATCCAGCTTCATCGTGTCTGCAGTCTGTCAGGCCTGTTGTGGATCACAGCTCCAAGAAAAAAATTATATTCTGGCGATACTTTCAGCCCTCGATTTTCTTTACCTATGGTCACAGGTGTGCGTATACGCTACTGCCTAAGAACAGAAACCTTGTTTCATGTCAAGTAAATCTACAAATATATAATTAATTAGTGCTCTACCTACATTCAACCCCTTCAGTGCCAAAGGCAAAGCACTTCAATATTTTATAAACCCCCTCTGGCAGTCAAAGGGTTACAGCAATTCGCGAGCTCTGCACATCTTATTGTAACATGTCAAGACAAAATGCGGTGCGAAGGATCCAGAAAGAGGCAAAAACCTTCCCCTTCTCTCCCTCCGCTTCTCTCTCCCCTTTCTTTCTGCCCACCTGCCTGACAATCTCCTTTTCTCCAGTTCTTTCTTTTCGTATTTGGTTTAATACTTGTGGCTGGCCTGGGCTTGCTTCTCCTGTATTAAAAGAGTGCGGACACGGCAATCCCGCAGGGTGAGAGAGGGAGGAGGGAGAATGTGCGAGAGCAATGGGAGTCACAGGATGCAGTGGAGAATGAATTTATCATATAATGATTGATAAAACTAAGCGTTCGCAGACAGTTTCCAATCAGGCCAAGACATACAAAAAGATTTGTCGTTCTTTGTTATCTGCGTCTTGTTTATTTCAACATGAATGTGCATCTTACTCATTTCATGGAAACAAGAAAACCTATTGAGATTGGAAATTCCAAAAAAACGGAATTTTGACTCTTTGCGCGCCAGATGGTTCATATTGCTGAGCGGAGAACGCAGCGGGAGAGACGTATGAAAGTTTGGGTCTGCCAAAACCAACGCAAGCGGGACAGAATTTGTGCCTGCATAAATGTATAAAATTGGGAATACGGCGCCAACCTAGGAAAAGGCATTTGAGAATTGGGTGGAGCTTATTAAGGTATTTATTGGCAGACGACGTATAAAAAAAATTATAAATGTTCAACATTTTTAGATTTCCTTATAAATCTGGAATTCCAGGCCACCCTACCCATGTGCAATGGTCTGGACTACACAAAAAAGTGCATTTTTTTAGTCCACAGGTGTAAAACTAATTGAGAAATCTTTATGCCAACTTTAAAAAACAGAAGCAAGAATAAGGGATTTGTGTTAAAAGGGACCCGTGAACCAAATCATGAGCCTTTTTTGGAGCAGTGTCATAACTAATGGCATTAGAGAGGGTACAGCGGAGGCAGAAGCTGTGCGTTCGGGGACCTCAGGAGCTTCGCAGCTTCTGCTGTACCATATCCTGGTGATCAACCAGCGTAACGAGGACATCCGTCCGTGCGGCTGGCCAAATATCCGTACCTAGAAATCTAAGAGACCGTCTCGCTGACTGGCAGGAGAGACGTATGATTCCATGACCTCATCCTCGTGTCTGCTGCCTCTGTTAATTAGGGTAACAGTCTAACCAGTGCTCCGGCATGTGATGGCCTTGTGGAAGACATGGCTGGTGTTTTTTCCAGAAAAGTTCTTGGTATCCATTACATCGCACCTTATATTTTTCACTTTCCTAGCACAGTATATATTTCCACAGACTACAACAATACGCTAAATTTGTTATAAATATCCTTCTTTTATTCAGGGCAGGTTTGGCCCTCTGGCAACCATGTCATATAACTATAGGAACTCGGCAACATCCAGACCCACAGTCATAGGGGACTTTAAACCGTGGGGAATTATCTTTTATGGTGTAAAGCGGATGAATGGGGAGACTGGTGCTGCTGCTGACTCGTCTCTCTTTCCCTGTTCTTCTAAAGTCTGTATGTTGTTGGAGGCTCCTGTAACCTCTCCCAAGAGAGATCCAAGGTCCAGGTCTCTGCTTTCCCAATAGATCCCAAGGCATGACCACCCTTGGACAGTACAGAGGTACAAAGTCATAGTGTAAAGCCACTATTTCGCCTAGACTGGTTCCTTACTCTTACATCTAGACTTTGCTAGTCTTCAGTTTTGTCTTCTATGTTCCATGCATAAGGCTTCAATACCAACATGTAACAGAGACGTAAGAGGCAGCCCCGGCAAAGATACGTATCAAATTTTCACCAACTCTAACTGGCAACTCTTTCTGCTAATATCAGGGACCCATTGACAGCAATGCGGGTGTCAATAATATCTTAAATCTCGCAAACCCTCTATTGGGTGTAAGGAAGAAGTAAAATCACCTTGTGCTTAGAATTTATTCTTCCTCATTGAGATAAATTAAGCCGAGAAGAAATTCAGACTATTTTGTCTGCAAGCCTATGATAAATTAGAATACCGCTGCAGATAGCTTCTTGGTTCATAGAACTTGGTCTGTATTGTATTTATCTAACCCCTTTTATCCTTCCTCTCTGGCTCATACTGTCTTCCTTCATTGTCCTTCACACGCTCCATTATTTTACATTTAATTATTTTATTTGTACCCCCCATTCCTTTCCCTTCTTAGGCTAACCCATTGCGCTACTGATTTTTGTCCCTTCTCCTTTCTGATGT
Organism: Spea multiplicata; assembly: GCA_009364415.1. NCBI lineage: Eukaryota > Metazoa > Chordata > Amphibia > Anura > Pelobatidae > Spea > Spea multiplicata. The sequence continues at coordinate 1,425,109 of VKOC01000004.1, read as the reverse complement.
CTCTCTCTCTGTTGATCGTTCTTCGTATAGGGGTGATATATTCAGAGCGATCCTTTCTGGGTCAATCAGTCACTGGAAGCCTGGGGAGCAGCGTAATTCATCTCAGATCTGAGTTTGCAGCTGCCAAAAAATATAAAGAAAAGTAGCGAGAAAAAAAAAAGAAAAAAAAAGATCCTTCCACACTTTGCTCACATCTGGAGGAAAGATTGTAAGGAGGAGGGGGTAGGAAGGAGAAGAAAGGAAGATAAAAAGAGACGAAAGGGTGAACATAAACGGAGTGAGAAGGGAACGGGCTAATAGTGCAGAGAAATATATCTACTAACAGGAGCTTTTACAGTTACACAATGTTGCCTCACACCAGCTTGTGTGATCTTTATCTCGCTGATGTATCTATAGGAAGAGATGCAAGTAGACGGCCTAATCCATGATATATATATATTATAGCAGTCCTGGCCATACAGCACATGCTCTGCACTCCTCAGAACAGACACAGACGTCACGATGGCACCTACAGCAGATGTAGCCTATTAAGAACGCGTATCTTGCAATAGTATTCTATGTCAAAGATCAATAGGATATTTGTTTTAAACTAGGAAGAGCAACCATGTGTGGCGTTATGACAAAAAATGATCTAGATGCTTCATGTAGCGAATCAGGTGTTACTTTATGTTCCTTGACCGTTGGGACCTTTCTCCCAGTAAACTGGTAATCATTGAGGAGTCACGGAACGTGGGCCAAAGTGGGCAGGGTGTGGACAGATCAGAGTGGATGGAGCTATAACTAATCCAGTACACTTGTGCCTCCTTCAGTGCTTATAGAACATAGGGTAGAACTCTGATCTGGTGCTCATCCCACTAGATTCTTGGTTGGCCTTCGATTTTCTAGTACCAATTTTTCTATGCTTCCGAGATTCTAAGGCAATGCTGCAAGGAAGATGAAACCAGTCACTGCTTCTGCTTGAACCAGCAGCCCCTTAGTGACGAGGCGTTAAGGTAAATTTGGGAAATCTTAATTAATTTAATGGCCATACAGGGTTAAAAAAAAACCTCGTAATACACATCAGTCTATAGCTAATAATCACAATCCCACAAAAATCTGCAGTAGTACATTCCTAAATGATTACACGAGTTAACAAAACATATAAGAGCGCATGAGATCATCAGCAAAGGAAAGAACCATAGAAAGTGCATCTTGTGCAGGAACCGCAACAATTCGTAGCGTACCATGTAATATAACATGCATGTGTGTTTGGTTCTCCTTCTGGAGTAACCTTGGTTGGGGTTGATTCCTCTCATGCCTCCTTGAGCCAACACTGATGGTCACAGGTCTTGTCCATGACTTAGCTGTTGAGTTCCAAAGATTTGGACCTCCCCAGCCACCATCTTGTGTCGCATACCCATGGATGGGAGGCCATCTCTGGACACATCTTCTGCTCTTGCTGGTTTGTGTCCGTTGAGAGGACTCGGAGCATATCTTTTATTTTCAAACACAAAGCAGACATTTTTAAAATATTTCTACAATCCCAGACTAAATTATAAAAAGATAAAAAGTATCAGTTGATGTGACACCATTTGCAGAAGAGCTGACCCCCTGAAGGGGCGCCTGGCTTCACTGTTAACAGAACATGTTTCATCTTGTGCTGTTTTTTATATCTAGATAGCAGCGGTGCTCAGGGTGAAAAAGTCATTGTCTAATTGATTGCTAATGACAAAAAGTAATATACTGTATCAGCTGTCTAAGAATTTTTAGCCTGAAAGATTCTTTCACTGATATCACCTGTGGCTGCAGGGGCCGGTCCTGGTATGCCTTAACACGCCTCGCCTGTTATCTCACAGAGACTGCAGGCTCCTAGTTCTCTACGTTGTGGATTAGGAGAGCTTTCTGTGCTCCTTTCACAAGTTCCTTTCATTTTCTCTTTTCTTTTTTTATCCTTCCAATTTTGCATTCTCTTATTCATACGGTAACTATACCCAGGGTTCTCCCTATTACCTGTTACACGCGTCTAGTCTTAACATATATGTCCTGCTCTCCAAAAACATGGTCCCAGAAAATGCATGATTTACGTTCTCTGCCTGTGGACTTCCAGGTCACGCAAAGGAACCATGGTTAGATCGAATATAGAAAGGTTTATTTACTAAAGCTGTATCACTGTGAACTCTGATGGGGCAACCGCGGTGGCTTTCTTCTCAAAAGTGGATTAAGCTAGTTCTCCGTTCTCCATCTTCAGCCGTGTCCATTGTCAGCTGTGGCTGCATCTCCTCTTGTGTTCTATGGGGTTTTCTCCCTATGCCCTACCTTTCCGGGCATGTTCAATGCCTGTGGCTGTAGCCGGCTGCAACTGATACTTCTCTAGGAGCCCCAAGCGGCTATCCACGCAGACAGACAGATGCGTCCATGAGAGATATACCCTACGGACAGGGGTGCACAACTCCTCAAGACCTGCAAACAGCTCGGGACTGGACAGCCCTCCCCTAGACAGTTGCTTAATAGAAACTCCGGCCCTTTCAATGTCTATGGCTACTTCGGGTCAATTAACCAACAAACCAGCAAATATATAGCAAAAGAATAAAAAAAAAAGATCCCAGCTCCCTGATAGACCACCAGGAACAACAGAGGTTCTTGTTACACCCCAGCAACGTCTCCAGTTAAAAAAAGGCATTAGTTGCTTTCTCCAGATCTTGTTATCACGCTGTTAAGACTAAAGGTTTTAAAACTGGGCTCAGTGTTTTTTAAATCATACTCGATTTCTGTTGCTATGGAGTGACATATATATTTTTCCTTCTGTACGTTTCTTCCTAATGAAAGGTGATACAGGTCTCTGGAAGCACTTTGGCAATTACTCGGCACATTCCGCATTGAAATTCAGCCTGCATGATGCGGCTGCCATATACCGACACATTTCACCGCACTTCACCGACCACACAATGTAAAGAATAAAACTATCCACCCCTCCAACATTCTGCTGCATGTGATTTTTTTCAAGTGGTCTGGATCGGAGCCAGGGGGTTGGGAGACCCAGTTGGCATATGTTTCAACACAGTAAGGATTTGCATAGAGATCCTGATTTTGGACCATTTTTGTGGTGCATGGGGGGTAGGTGCTAGTGCTTGGTGGCACAGTGTGCTGGAAAACCTACCCAAATGTTTCCTATAGATGTCCTTATTTTGCTGGATCTGATGCGTCGCCTATCCCAGCCAACCCTTTGATGGTGTCAGACACCCCATGTGTGAACCCGCATACGATAAGGTCACTATTTGCACCTTTTTTAGCAATATGCAGCTTCCGTACAAGCTGTTGGACACCATCAGCAGCCTCTGCATTTGCTCGATGTGTGAGCCGTCATGGCGGCAACATTCCAAGTGGAGACAATCACGGCTAGGGCAGTACTCGTGTACATAAAGGTAAGATTTCGAAACAATTTAGGATAAATGCCCGGTGGGCTAGTGGCCAATGGCCCCACACTTTACCTTTATTGCTGTTCCTCCGGCCTTGAGACCCAGGCAAAGGGAGGTGGGCACTGCTGTGGGAAAGTTGGGTTGCCATATCAGCTATGATTTCCAGGTATATAGACTTTTTTTTACACATTGCTGTATAATGCTACCCAGCAGTATGTGGGGTGTAATAATCACTGTACAGATTACGCATCCCCATAATCCAAGGAAGATATCTGGCTACTAAAAATCAAACAATGAAGAACCTTCTATTCACTCGTGGGCTTTGCTGGATGATTGGAGTTTGTATTCAGGGCAGATGATCTACCGGGTGGAATTTCTTCCTGGTGACCTGATGAAAAGCCTCATAACCTGAGACGACGGCTCCTGATTTCAGTTAAAGGGAAGGAGAAAGGGACTAGACAGAAGAAATAGTAAATGAAGCCGATTCTAGAGTTTTTTAAAATTAGACCTGGGGGGGGTTGTCTTATTTTTTTACTCAGGGTCCATCAAAGCCTTAATTAAGAAAATTCTTTACATATTTTGGATTTTTAGAAACTGTTTTCCTATCTCCCCAAAAGTCTCGTATTATGATACATTTACATCGGAATATGTAGCTTTGCAACGAGCAGGTATACGTGAACTGTGCCGGTGGGCTAATATACAGACCGTTTATCTGATCGGCTATTGCACGCGCTCACCATTATTTATTTCTTTTTTACACATTTTGTGAGTACTTTAATATGCATTCTTCAGGAAAGCAAACAAATAAATAAAGGCCTTACCTTAGGGAGAAGCTGCAGCTCCTCGCCTCCTCCAAATCTCCACGATTTGCATAAAAAATGTAAAACGCAACATATTTAAACAGGAAAATAATATCTTTGTAAAACTTTGTGACCCCCTCCCCAAATATTGTAGATACTTTTTTTGCAGTAAAATTCAATGAACCCCAAATGCATTTAATTAACTTTTTCTTTTTTTATTGCTGCCGCTGCACTTTTTTTTTATGCATTTACTCCGATTTTTATCACTTCTGTATAAAACCTAATGCATCAGAGCCTCAATAACGTCGTAGTCGGCATTCACAGGCCGGTGTGGGGGCCGTGACATCCGAAGGTGCAGACAGGTTTAGTACGATAATGAATAAAAAAAAATATGCTTATTTAATACTTTAATAAGAACAATTTAGTTGAAGGAGCAACTCCAAAAGTTAATTGAAACAGGTCTTTTAGCGAGGAGCCGGGAACATGAAAGGACAGGCTGTCAGATATCAGCCAAAAGTGCAAGCTCATCCAAAAGGGGTAGTTATAAAGCAGCGTCAAGAGACATCTGGCACGCAGACCACCGTAAACCGCTTGATAAATAGTGGCCGTTCCTGACGAACGTCCAGCGAGACTCACCAAAAGGGAATGCCGAAAAATACATAGGATGACCACATAACAATTGCCCTGGTGGCACTTTTTTCTAGATGCCCCCAGTGGCCATGTTGGAATCTGTAAGTAAAAATGGTTACTGGGGCAAGCGTCTCCCCCTCTTATTGCATAAGGGGTCTCTCTTGCAGTCATTTTGCAGGTTATCACCAAACACAGTTGTAACACCTATAAATATAACATATTCTCTTAATTTAACATAAATAACTTAAGCTATTTGTGATAATAGCTTTATGGATGTTCAGGTTAATCGCTAGCTCCGGAGGCTCGTATGCAGACTGCTAAACCCATTCAAGTAGAGAGCAAGAAGTGGGTTACAGCTTCCTACCAGACAATAAGACCCCATCGCCATTATTCTGGAGGAATCATGGGAAATGAAGGAAAATGTCCATAAAATACAATGAAGCTTCTAAAATGTTACCAAATGTCACCCATGTATGACTACAGATCATAGCCATGTTTTTTTTTTGTTTGTTTTTAGCTTTTCGGGATAATTTGGAATGTGATCTAAACACAAAATGTGAAGAACAGGCTCACTACTGGATATAATTATTAAACGGACACTTTAAAAGCACCAGTTCATGCACAAGTGAAGAAAAACTATACTCAAGTAGCAGCCGGGTTACCTTAAGTCAAAGAACGTAACTTTTACATTTTTTGGTTGGGATTCTAAAATTTCCCCCCGGAATCAGAGCAATTGGTAGATATTTGCTGACATCTTTTGGTCAAAATAAAGAATTGCTAAAATGCGTGCATTACTTTGTACATTGACCATTTTTCTGTGCGTTAAAAATCTGCTCTTGACTTACGTAGCATAAACTTTCAGGACCCCGGAGGTCTCTTCTTCCATCTGAAGGTCCCAAAAGCTCGGTCCAATAAAAGGTCTCCACGTTGACTACAGTCATTGATAATGTATCATCGCATATGGCACAAAGAGACATATTAGCTTTAAAACATTTTCCCACTTTTTGTACCATTCTTTCGCTGATTGTAACAAAGCCGGGTGTAAAAAAAAAATCAGCCTGGGCCTGACAGACGGAGGTAAAAACTCTTAGGCTGTTGTGGCAAAACACCAATGAAATATTTTCTGGAACGACATGCAGTTTGGTGAAATCCAGTGTCCTAAATGACATTAAGTGCATCTGATCCTCTACGGCAAGATCTGCAATCCAGACTGGTTTAGAGATGAAGTCATTTGCGGCCGCGGGATTTCCTAGAACTCTGAGCCCCCCGTTAAATTAATTCGCGGAGATTCTGATCCCGAGACGTTAGTCGTTTAAATATCTCTGGAAAACAACTTTGCCGCGGAATATTTCCATCCATGCAAATTGGCCCAATCAGTCAGATATTACGAGGATTAATCATACTTTCCTAATCTTAATTTGAAACATTAAAATGTAAAAAAAAAAAACACGTTACAATATGAAAGCATTTCTGACATTCAGAGACGCGCATGTCTAAACACTTTCGTTTAAATTGCACCTTATAACAGCTAAATTGTTAATTAACCGGGAGATGATGAGATGCCGTCGTGTGTCTCAGGGACGTAATTAAATGTTACTTTTTTAATGGGATAAACGTCTGCTTTGGGCATAAATCGTCTTGTACTTTCAGGTACAGTTTCCAGAGGTTAAAGATTTTTTGCCCCCTAGGCGAAAATTCATTGTGACCCATTATGTGCCCCACCCCGGGGTAACACCTATGCAGAACGCATACTCGCCATACCTGGGAACGCCCCAGGGCTGATTCTCCACTCCTCGCTTTCCTGATGGATATGAAAGTTGAGGGAGTTGAGTCAAGGAGACAGGGGATGGGTGGAGGGCTGGCCTACAATAGGGGGGAAGGAGGCAGAAGTAGGGCATGGAGTGGGGGGTAGCCCTACTCTACTTCTCATACCTGGAGAGGAAAAGCTGTCCCGGAGCCCTGTAATCAGCTGAGTAATGAGATTCCATTAATTATGGCGGAAACACCATAGAATTTACTATAAATAACGTATTTCATTAATACTGTGAAAATATACATTATATACAGCATTTTATATACATTTCATTTTCTTCTCTCAAAGTCCTCTCTGCCCCATTCTCCATCCCCTGCCCTCCGTACCTTTACCATTTCAACTGCGTCTCCCTGACAGCCGTATTGCTTCAATTACCCCCTGCAATACCCACCGTCCCTTCACATTCTTATCAGATGCCCCGCGCTTTTATCAATCAAAGGGCAGATATGTGCATTTTATTACAGGACCAGCCTGTGTCCCTGAACCCCAACACCTTCAGTTCTTTTAAGATAAGTAAATAAAGCTATTTCTAGAAAGCAGCGATCCCATCAGTTACTGTATCACACTCTTTCTGTAATACATCCTACGTGAATACTTCATGCGCAAACAATCATTTCTGAAAAGATGATAGATTATCCGGGGCGGACGTCCAAGCGGAGTAACCCATGGGAATGCAAACACCGAGCCGCCGAGTAGCTGCCGTGTGAACTTCGCTTAGTAGTGAGCGGCTCAAAGCTTAGTGATTTACATTGATTGAACATGGTGTGGGAGCTCAGATGTAATGTATAGATGTTTTATAGTAGATTAGTGGAAGAGCCCCCCACAGATGTGGCTGCAGACAGGGACTTAAACACGCATGGGATCGGCTTCTGAATCTAAGACGGGACCAGCGGCTGAGTCTTTACAGCAAGAAACTTGGGCAGATCAGACGGGCCGAGGGCTCTTATCTGCCGTCACATCCTATGTTTCTATGGTTAGCTGAGGACAGATGAACAAGTGGCAGCGGGGTATCGGGGGGGGGTCCTTATCAGCACCAGACTCCTTCTCCCCTGTCCCTGCCGGCGGATCACACGCTGCGTCTCGTGATAAAGATGCGATCTGCGCCAATTCACCGGAATTGTGTCTCTCACTTTGATCCTGGAAACGGAAGACGTAACTCGCGTGACGGCATTAAAGTCCTTGCTCCCTGCTATATATGTTTTTAAGGCTGGGTGGGGATGATAGGGATTGTTGTTGTCCGAGTAGCTGAACATGTTCATAATGTTCAATAAGTTTTTATTCTGTAGATTGTAAGCTCCTTTGAGCCGGGCCCTCCATACCTCCGTTGAAGTTTATGTTATGTCATGTTTACCCATTGTACAGCGCTGCACAATACGACGGCGCTATATAGAACAATAAATAATAACAACTTTGCGGTTTGTGTTCTATTTTATTTATCTGTGACAGTGCCATGTCCTAGGAGGTTATCGTCATTACTTCATCCTTAATCAGCCATTGGCCTCATCTTAGGTTATGCCTACCCCATGCATGTTTAAATCCCCTCGCTGTATTAACCTCTACCACTTCTGATGGGAGGCTGTTCCGTTTATCTACCACAATAGAATTTTACATCAAATCAGACCCATTTGGCACATCTAGTCTGCTGTTTTTCCTGGTCTTGCCCCAGTTAAAAAGAAGATCGGACCACTTTTCAAAAAGCAGAGCTTCAGATGATGGCACAAGCAGGAGTGCCGCTGCTTTTATGATTTATTTGCGCTAGAAATGGGATTCTCCTGCGCTGCGCTGCCTTGTTACCCTCACGGTAACGCCACGAGGGGGCAGCATCGGCTTTCCTAGTGAAACAGACACCAGCGATTCACGGACGGGAGATCCTCGCATCACTTGCAGGTATTTTAGGCGTTTGTATTTTTAGCTCCCATAACGCAGCACATCTTCCAGCGTTTCCGAAAACAAGCCCTCCGCCTGAATAGATGCTCCATCATCACAGCGAACCTGTGACCCGGCTTTTAATTCACGCCGCGTCACGAAGGGAATGCATCGGATAAAAAGCCTGGAGCATGGAAGGGTCGAGCGATGTCACAGGTTATTACACATCGCGGAGCGTGAATAGCGGCAGGTACTGCGGGCTCGGGAGCCGCCATAATGGCCAAAGAAGCCAAGCACGTGTTTATAGCCTTCCGGCGAACAGAGGAAGAGGTTGCCAAGACAATCTGCGGCCCCCGACTGGCACACCGCTAACGGAGAATTTACCGTGAAACGTATAGCTTGTTAAGAATTTCCATCCCTTCACTTACACGTCACAGCAGCTCCGCATTATTATGATTATCTATTGCTTTATACAGCTTTCTAGGGTCCAACCTGGTGGTCCTCTACCCCGTGTCTCTTTGGATGAGAGTCCCGTTCCCGGTTAGGCTGGACAGTAACAGAGAGCCGTAGTACGTCAAGCAAATCCATTTTAGCCAGTCTGCCATTTTAACAATTCTTTTAAGGTTCTACGGCAATAACCTATCAGTGCCTGCTTTTGTGTTACACGATGATTAAGTATTCCGGTGTATGACGTGGAGCTCAGCGGGGCTGCAGACGCGATTTCATTCTCCGGTGTCTGGGACTCAGGCCTAACCCACCTTCCTCTAATAAACCGGACTGTGTTATATGTCGCTGGCCTTCCGATCCGCCAGGAGGCCCCCCGCGTGTTATCTGTTTACCTGTTATCAGCTATTATGAGAAGGGAAAAGATTGTCTTTGAAATCAGTCTGATCTTGGAAAAAAAAAACATAATGCGGGAGATTCTGCTGCCGAGACTCCAGTCCGAGCGCACTCAGACCCTGCTGGGGAAACACATGTTGTTAGCATTTTATCACCGGGTACCTTGTGTTACCGCGCAGGGTTGAGAGGGAGCTCTGACAAGCATCGTGTATCTTCGCTGGCTTTAATAATTCCCCCCCCCCCGGACAGCTCAGAATTGGGATTAACCCCTTGAGTTTAACAAGGATCACGATTTGCTCCGTGTTTTTCAGCAAAAGGCGCATTACAGACGATTCTGAAATCATTCTCCTTACTAATCGTCTTCGCTCGGTTACTCGCTTAGCTCTCATTGATGATTTCCCTCTCTGAAACCCAACACCGGGGAGCTGGAGAACTCGAGAACTCGTACAAAGTGCTGCTCCATCATTCAGTGTTCTGCTCGTAAACTCGTCACAATATTCAGATGCTGTTGTATATCAAGAACCGTTCTAGGTCAAGACAATAAAAGTCAAGCTCTCAGACAGCAAGTTGCTATAGCGATTGCATGCTTTTATACGTAACCTGTATTATTTATTTATTATTTATTATTACTGGATTCTACGATCTACTAGATACAGTATTCTAATGTTAGTTGTATCATAATTTTCCTATTAAACGTTAACAAACACATGCTGAATTATGCAAACTGCTCGGCATCACAGAGACATGAAGGCGTGAAGTGATTAGAGTTTAAAAATCATACTTTTTGTGTTTTTGGAAAAATTGCGCTCCCTTTCATTATTATTTGGTACCAAATATTGCGTTTCAGATTTTGGGGAGGAAAGATCTCAAACAGTGCAGGAAGGGTATTGTCCACACGCAAACATCACCTCCGAGGTATCAGATGTGCTGCAGATCCTCACCACCGCTTAGAAGTAACCTTCATTTAAAAAGAGCAATTCTGAGGCAAAAGCCTCTACGGTCACTTTTAAAAATTTAAAATGGTCCACATTTAAAAACTTCCAGAAATACCGGTACTCTTTATAAAGATGACCACGGGCATTATAAACAACCTTTGTGGGGAAAAATTCTAAAGGTGCATCAGTCACCATGGAAACAAGCGGGATGTTCCTGTCGATTGTTCCACATTTAGCACAGTATGGTTGTTTTTAAAATACGGCTCACCTTGAACATGGTGGCGATACTCGATTGAAGTGGGAACTGTAGGAATACTTCCAAGCGAGGTCAAGTTTGACAGAACGTTTCCACAGAACACCGCATATTGGACAGGATTCCATAATCGCCGGCTGGTATTAGCACCGGTTCTCCAATTGTGGTGTTCCCTTCATCAAATGTTACTGGCAGGTGTAAAGCGAACGTGGGGGGCAAGAACGCCAATGGCGGTGTGAAGTCTGGAAGTCGCTAATCAAAGTAGATTTGAAATAACGAAGTAACAAAGTCAGCAATAGTCGTTTCTGTAGCAATCAATAGCTAAGGGCGATGAGTATGGAAGAAGGTTTTAAAGGTACTGGTGGGACTGCTGAAAGTGGGCAGATAGATATGAATGACCACAGTATAGGGTAGGGATGGCCACAGTATAGGGTAGGGATGGCCACAGTATAGTGCAGGAATGGCCACACTACTGGGAACAAATAAGCAGGTAAGCAGGGCTAATGTTATGTATATATACCATTACATAAGTTACGGTGGGTAAAGCTGATGGTAAACCCATCCACTCGTCTACAGACACCAGACAAGCCTTGACAAGGTTTGTTGTTCCCTCAGAAATCTCATGGGGCTGCCATGAGTGGTGATCTGGCTACTGCACCTCTTCCCGAGTTTTGTGTAAAGGCTGTCCTGTACAGCGGGGAATTACTTTCAAGGGATCCATGTATAAAGTGGTGATAATTGTTGACCTTATTTGCATGCGTCTACCCAGAATCCCTTGTGGTTGTGGCAGCACCGTGAGATTTCTGAGGGAAAAACAAGCCTTCTGACTTGTGGGGTGTCTGTAGATGAGTGTTTATTAATGCTTCTACTAACCCTAATTTTTAGTGGAAGGGTTTTAGATGAGTGTTTGAAACCTAACAGGCTCCTTAGGAAATATAATAGAGGAAGGAAATAATTTAGTTTCGAAGAACTCAAACAATTTGCCTTCTCTGTATAGCACATTATTTTCCAAACAAAAGTTTGTAGAATATTTAAAAATGAAATTCTCAACTTTTCCTTTCTCTGGTACAATTCTTCTGTCCTTTCTGTGTAATTCTCACATTCACACCACTCCCCTCCATACGCCTCATGATTGAAAATTAATTTTTGTTTTCATTTCTCTTGCCTCTTCTTGTTCTTCTTTCTTCGTCTGATTCTCCCCAGTATGAGCTTTGTTAACCAGGGCTCCCAAAGCTCTTCTGCAAAAGGGTGGAGCCTCTGCTCATACACTCTCTCTGTCGATTGGAGGAACGGGTCAGGAGCTGTCTCAGTGGGGTGCGCCGTGACTCCGCCCTTTTGCAGAAGTACTCCAGGAGAAACCTTTCTGCTCCTCTTTCTTTTTCAGAAGTGCTCCTGGAGGCCTGGTTAACAGGGCTGACACCGGAACTGGCGATGAAAGAAGACACAAGAGAAGAAGTGGAGCTGCGGAAAAGGAAACATGGACATGGAAGTGGTTTCCAGAGACGTTATGGAGAATGAGTGAATGAGAGTGAGTGAGTGAGTGAGTGAGTGAGGGTAAGCCATAATTAATTTTCCGAATGGAAAAAGCCTGAAAATAAATGGCCAAAAAAATAAATTCAGCCAAAAACGTTTTTGGTCCAGGTGCAAAAGTCTTTTAGAAACATCAGTCCTAGTACTATTGCATAGTTACTTAGTCGTGAAAATTTAGTCGTTTATCATTTTTCAGGGAATGCCTAATTGTCACTGGTGGTTTCCCTAGAAACTGAAAAAAATAGTTCTTAAAACTTTTTGTGCTATTGACAAAAAGAAATCACATACTAGGGATGACCTTTAAACCGATATACTGTATTGATGAGTATGGGGACGTACGGGGTTGTACCACGACCCTCTTCTGTCGCTGCACTTCATTGGCCTGCGTCACACAATGCACACTTTGGCGCACCTTGACCATCTTTTATCCTGCTAAGGTCCATGAAGATGTGATGACAAATTAATGACAGACAATTTGTTGCATTCTTTTAATTTGCTTTATTCAAAACTCTATAAAACTCCTTGTTTTTATTTCAACCAATGATGTCATCAGAAGTTTTATTTACAGAAAATGAAGCCGATGTACAATTTACTAATCTACAATATTAAGGTCGGATTCTCAGACCTTAAAATTATTAACAAATCAGGATGATGTGAGGAATAGTTATTATTTTTATTTAATATTCTGACGCGTTTTTTTCTTTTTTCTGAAAGAAAACAAAGAAATAAAGATTAATTGGGTGTTATTATTAACATGGCTATATTATAATATATTTATTATTTAAAATGAAGATATATATATATAAAATATAGTCATTATTAAGAATTTTCTTTAAAGTACTAAATATGAAATTATCTCGAAAACCTAAATAGCTAAAAAGTGAAATAAAAAATACAATAATTTTAAAATATATGAAAGAAAAAAACCAAACTGAATAACTTATATACATATATTACATACTAACTACATACTAATTTATAATAATATGAAAATACAATTCTGAGTACAGTTTAAATTGAAACTAATTAAGCTACAGGACTGAGGAGCAATTAATTAAGACGACTCATCCCAATTTATTTAAAGTGCTGTGATTTATTTTGAAAGTTTCTCTAATTTCCCAGGGATCCTATTATTTGCTATTTCTATTTGTTCAGCCAATTTATATTTAATATGTATTTTTCTGGCTGGCCATTCTTCAGATTTTACTTTTTTTGGTTAAATATTATGTCTTTTCCCCCTTTTTGTCCCAACACCCAAATCTTTTTTCATAATCCCTCCTTTCTTTGTGTCTAATTTGCTTTCATCCCATCTTTTTCCCCTCCCTCTCTTCACCCTTCCAGTCTCCTTGCCTCCCCTCTCTCCACTTCTCTTTACTTTACTTTTCCTCACTTTACATCCGGGTTTTTTCCCTAGGCAATGGGTGCCGCATCACACCCCGTTCCTTAGGCAAAGTGAAATAAATTCGCTGCACCGACACATAAAATAGTCCCTTCTTTCTCTTGTCTTTTAAGCGCCCATTTGGTAACCGATAACCTCCGTTTCGTCATAACTCGGGGGTTTTTGGCTACGGGGAGTTGTTCGGTCTGCTTTTCGGACAGCTTGACCCTCCCCCTCCGCTTTCCATCGCACCCCCTCTCCCTCCGCTCTCCGGCCGCTCGAGCCCTCTTGCATCCTACGTCACAGGAGCTCGCGCACGATACTCCTCCCTGATTAGAGGATAGGACCCCTCGCGGATGCGCTTGGTAGAGAGGAGGGAGTTCGGCGGAAGGATCCGACTCTACGTGCGTTACGGCTCGGGAGGGAGAGAGTTCTTCTTTTGCCATCACTTTCTCTTTATTTATTTATTTGACCCCTTTTACCCCAACGGGGGCAGATAATTCTCCGTGTCGCTTTTTTGGTGTTCGTTTACCCCGTTCCCGGCTTATCGCCTACATTTTCACCTGATTTAGCCCTTCTTTTCCTGGAAGGGGAGAGGGCTTGTAGTGAAGGAAGGGGGGTACTCCCCCGTGTTATTTACCCCCAGCCTGTGGGGCTGGGGGGAGGCTGTGAGGGAAGATGTGGCGGTGACAGCCTCTCACCCCTACCCCAACTGAAGAAAAGGAAGAACAGAGAGAGGAGAAGGAAGAGAAAGGGGCAGCGTGGCCCCTAGGAGCCCCCAGTGCAGCAGGTGTGAGGCGAGTAGGCCTGGGTACTGCTGGGGTGGAAGGTTGGTGGGAGGGCGGAATGGGCCGGGTTTGGGGTGGAGGGGATGAGCTGGAAGTTGTGAGAGTGAAGTGAGGAGGATGAAGGCCTGGGAGCCGGCGAGTGTGCTGTCGGAGTGGGGGTAGTTCAACTGTATGTGTGGGGCAAAAACTGAGGGCCCTGGTACCGACGGTATGTGCTGGGAGCAAAAACTCGGGGTACTGGGAGCAACTGTGTGTGGGAGGGGCAAGAACTGGGGGTATTGGGACCAACTGTGAGTGTGATACTGCGATACGGTCTGTGTGTCGCTCTCAGACAAAGTGTCCCTCTCTGTAACACAAAAGATGTGTGCGTGTGTCACTTTGACTCAGCCAGGGACACTTTGTTTCCGTGTGAGGGGATGACACACACTTTGTCTCTCCTGGGGCACCGCGCACGTCTGTTTAGGTATTTAAAAAGTGACTTTGGTGCAAAATATGAAATCTGCTCTTATCACCATAGCAACCAGTGGGGTATCTCTGGTCGTGGGACTATTTCAGAGGTTGCTAAGGTCACTTTATAAACTTCTCCAGAAGCACTTTTTTTTATATTTTATAAAATAATACTTATATTTTTTTTGAAACAGTGTGGAGTTATATATATATGTAAAAAAAGTTTTAAAAATTGCCTTATCTGTCCTTGTCAACCAGTGGGACTGTGGTTGGACACTTTAAGCGGTTGCTATGGGGACAAGGCAACCTTTTAAACATCACTAGGATCACTTTTTGGACCATTTTAGAGGTTGCTATGGCGATAAGGCCACTATTTAAACCTTCCCATAATCTGTTTTATTTTTTTTAAAATACATTGCCCATATTTATGACACTTTGGGACAGAGTAGTTACTCTACACAAAAGGGTTATATATATATATTAAGTTTGAGAAATTGTCTTGTCTCCATAGCAACCAGTGAGATGTCTGCTGATTGGGCAGTTTAAATGGTTACTATAGCGATAAGGCCATTTTAAACGTCACAAGAGGATATGTATAAAAATGAAAACCTGTTTTGGGGCAGTTTAAAAAAAAATGGTCTCATTGCCATAGCAACCATAAGACCGGTTCAGTCACCAGAACATCCTACTGATTGGACCACTTTTCAGACTGCACCAGATTTCCAACCAAATAATGATTTACATGGCGGCCCGAAAGAATGTCTGGGATACCAAAACAAGGTGTGTATGGAGTATGACAGCCGGCGCTGCGTATAAAAACTTTCTGGTGCAGAGGTTAGAAATCGGTCATACCATCGTAGCCGTGGTTGCTATGGTGATAAGGCTAGTTTTTGTACTCTTCCCATGAATCCTATTTTGTACATAACCATTGCTTCGTGATGTAAGTAGGAACATCCTGGGAGCTGAGCTACATAAGTTACATTACAGAAGGCGGGCATAACGTGCGATAAAGCGTGTATGGCAGCAGCTTTATGGGCGTGTGAACTGGTATTAATACAGTTACAACTATTACTGATTAAAACGTTACTGCATGGAACGTTATTTCGTTATTCAGTTAGTTGGATATTTTAAAATAAATATCCAACTATTTTTTTTTCTGGGGATATGAGAATCGGGCCGTACAGGGATTTAAATGGTGATTATCAGTTTTATAACAAACATGTAAACATGTCATTTCCGACTGAACGAGTGCACTCTACATATATATATATATAATGTGTGTGTGTTCTGCATTAATCTTGATTGGAGTTGGTTGTAAATGTTTTCTCACCTAATGTGCCGGTATTTTTTTTTCTGGCTACCAGACAACAAATTCTGATGGTTATTTGTACGTATTTCACCTTAAACACCAAGCGGTTGCATTATGTGCAATTTCATAGCCTTAATCATTGAACTTTTATTTTAGAGGCTTCACCTCGATATATTCACCAGCTCACCACCCTAATGCCTGCTGCTTATAACTCAGTTTCTGCAGGTGTTTAAGCGTTTGTTTGGCCACTTCTGCACCTCAGGTTTATACTTTTATGTATGAGAGATGTAGTCTGACGAAGGGGAACTTTTCAGTTCCGGATTATCAGAAATGCTTTAATCATTGCAGGCCCAAACTTGGCGATCTGGGCAAATGCCTTGTTGTCTGATAGCACTTTTGACCCCCCAGGCGAATGCGTTTGGATGCCAACGTAGGTCCTGCAGCGCGCAGGCACACACTGGAACAGGAGTTGTGCGTGGCGGCAGGCGGTCGTACGCCTTTGATTTGGCTGCCGCTGGCTTTAAGGTGCCAGTCAATTTCAATCCCAGGCCCATACTGTATGGATATGCTGCACATTAACACCGAGTCAGAGTATTTCTATGAACAGCCTGATTGTTTTTCTGTTATGAAAGTTGTAAACAATCTCTAGCGTTACAGGTGCATGTGGCTTAAAAAAATAAATAAATAAAAGAATCTGGTACGATCCGGGGAGCGCGTTACTTCCTATGGAGGCTGACCGGCTGGATTCCAGTTCAGTCTGGAACGAGGTTTCACGGGAGAGGAAAGGCGGTTTGCATTGAATTAGTAATGTGTGTCTTGCGCAGGTAGAGTTTTGGAAATGGTAAATCTTTTCCGCACTGGATTTATTGTTTTTATGTTTGTGTGACATTTTTCAACATAGAATCCCTTCTTTTAGCCACTTGATTTGGTTAGTGATGAACAACCCTCTTGCAAAGAAAATTTCTCTGCTCCTATAGTGCTGGATAATGGCAATAATGCAATCAGAGCTTATACTTTATGAGCAGAGTGACAAACGGTAACTTGTTTAAGGTCTAGTAAAGAGAGAATGGTGTCTGCCACCTGTGCTATTTCTTAATGTGGTGATATAATAATATATATATATATATATATATATATATATATATTCTAGGATGTAACAGATTTGGGTTTGCTGTAGAATAGACATCATTGTGCGATTTGTTACAATCTTACAGGTTTGTCGGCTGTAATGTTTATTCTTTGCAGTAAGATTGTTAAAGGTGGAATAGCGTGAGCATAAAGCATCGATAAACCAGCATTCCCTCCCTACCTGTCTGTCCCCGTTATTTGGTGTTTTTTCCACAGCCCTCGATTTCCTTCCCACTGCATGTTTTTCTCAGTGATCACAGCTGCCGTTCTCTCACTAAGGAATGTGCTTGATGCTCTCCCCACCCCCTAACACTTTGTAGGGGTTTGCTGTGAAGAATAACAGGCTCATCCTCTCCGTGGCTTTGTTTAGGGCCGACCCGGCAGCCTCCAATCTCTAAAGGAAACTTACGCTGGGGTCTGTTGGAAAGCTTAGCTAAAAGTGGCTTTTCACTGGTGGCGAAAAGCTAAAAATGTATACCAATGACAAAAAAATAAACACCTCTTAAAAAGTGATTTACATTATTTTAACGAAATTACATTTAATAAGTGTTAGCATCTATAGGGTGCTGAAATGAGCCATTTTATTGTTTTTGTGAAATGTCCATTGTTGTGTGTATTGTGTGTATTGTGTGTGTGATTTCTCTCCAAAGCGGCATCTGGTTGTGGTTGTGCAAGTAATTTAAAGGCCTGCACCACAACTCGGTGGAATCCAATCTGCCGTGGAATAGGTAGAGTTGTAGTCGTCACAGACGTAGCTGCGTCCGTCTTATCTTTTGTCTTGTCCACACTTGATGTTTTTTTCTGCCAGGTTGCTGTTCGGGACAATCTGTTTTGTTAGCAGATTTCTTTGGATGAGGCTGAATGCTTTGCTGTTCCCCAAACGCGCTGAAAGTCGCTAAAGGCCTTGCATAACAGCACATAAAATGTGTTATTTGCACAAAAAAAACCCACAGCTTGATTAATCCTCAGATAACTTGCAAGTTGCTTTTTGTTGCCCGTGTGGATGATATGAATTAAAGCGTGCTTCAGTCCTCTGAAAGTTTCGGGGGAAAATCCTCTGGATTTGAGCCGGTAAAGCAGGCCGCGTATCCTGCGGTATTAATAAACGTAAAAGCTTGTATTATTCGTAACCGTACAGCGCCGCTGTTTAAAAATGGAGAATCGTTTTATTGCCCGTTCGGTTTTACAAATCTCTGCCAAAAAAGACCTCGGCGGACACACCTAGAGGGACTGCGTGCTTTGTGTTCAGATCGTGAGCTTTCTGCCTGGCTGCGTGTTTATTCTGCTGCTCGGTGGTACAGACCATTGCTAGCTTGTCTGGCACCCAGGGTGTTAAATGAATTAAGTGAGCGTTGATGCTGCTTCTCTTCTGAAGTGTAAGTGACTTTATGCTTACTGCCAGTTGACGTGACCTTGAGCAAATCTCCATCTCCGTTTGCCTCCTGGCTTTAACAGCAGCTTGCAAACTTCTCTGAGTGATTCCCTTACATGAGCATTGTGTTTAAGGTGCCTTCATTGTAACACGGTATGCAAGATATGCAACATAGTGTGTATGTGTGTACTATGTGTGTATGTATGAATGTGTGTACATAGAGACTCACATATACACGCAGAAACCGAGAATGTTGGGGAAGCTGCCATGGGAAGGTTATAATATAGCAGCTCAACAACCTGGCGTTCTGTGAATAGATGAGTTGCTGTAAGGGTTGGCTTAGTGAAAGTTCCCGTTAATTCTCCTGTCTCCGTGCCTCCATGATCTGAATCCGTTCAAGCTGCTCGGCCATGCTGGCTGACAACTCTGTTGAGTTTAATAG
The DNA here is from genome assembly GCA_009364415.1 of Spea multiplicata. NCBI lineage: Eukaryota > Metazoa > Chordata > Amphibia > Anura > Pelobatidae > Spea > Spea multiplicata. The sequence goes on along the minus strand of VKOC01000004.1, from coordinate 1,406,183 downwards.
AAGTTACTTCGTGTAGCTGAGGACCTGACCTGATTTTGATGTTGGAGCCCCTTGTTCAGTTTGACTGCCAACTTGGGGAGGTCCACCCCCCCCCTCTGTGTGAATCGACTCCTTGATTTGCTTTCACCAAATGACTCGAGAATTTGGTTAATCCAGCGGCCATGTTCACTTTATAGTAAAAATAGATGAGCTGCTCTGCAGCACTGGCAGCCAATAATGCGGTTAATTGACCCCAGATGGAGACAAAAAATGGGCAATGTGGTTGAACCCCTGATGGAGGGCATTATGGGCATTGTAGTAGGACCCCTGATGGAGGGCATTCTGGGCATTGTAGTAGGACCCCTGATCTAGGGCATTCTGGGCATGGAGGGCATTCTGGGCATTGTAGTAGGACCCCTGATCTAGGGCATTCTGGGCATTGTAGTAGGACCCCTGATGGAGGGCATTCTGGGCATTGTAGTTGGACCCCTGATGGCGGGCATTTTAGTAGGACCCCTGATGGAGGGCATTACGCTGGCTGCGGCCGTTTGCATCACTTGTTTATTTGTTTTGCGCGCCTGGCTCCCGTTATGTTGCTCTATTGAGAAGCGAGTTAGTTTGGTAGAAATGAAGGCTGTCTGGACGGATTTTCTGCGGCTGCAGCAGAATAACATAAACCTCGAGTAACCACTTGCTTGTAAAGATTGCACGGGGGTGCGAGTCGCGTCTGAATCGGATCGGCTGCGTCTCTACCAAGCTTTCTCTCTCTCTCTCGGACTTCTCTGCGCGGACGAACTCGATGCCTGAGCGCAAAGTGTGCAGAGAAACGTCAGGCCTTGGGCAGCCGGTATAAACATTGTGTTCTGCCCGGCTTTTGGAAATGGTTGTAAATGGTAGGATTTTGGATTTGACTGTAAAGTATTTGTTTACGTCTGAGGGAAATAAACGAAGGATGAAAGGGAAAGGCAGGCCTGACTTGGCGTTTCTGTAGAATCTTCTTTTCTTGGCACTCTGTGGCCTCCAGAAACATCAATGAAACGCAGAGAATGCAGAAGGTGTCGTTTCTCCGGCAGTTTGTGGAGTTGTCGGCGTAACTTCCAACAAAGCTGCTTGTATCAGGGTGATGGTTTGCGGCTGAACAGAGGCTGTCAATGCCGTTTGGCTGCTTTTTCTGTTGTTCTCCAATAAATGTATTTTAAATTGTGAATGGAAAATTGGATTGCGCTAGTAATTATTTTCCACGCTAATAAAAAAAGCGTGGCAATGAAAGCCCCGACGAGACCTGCTGTTGTGAAACGTTCCTGCTGACCAGGATTTAGAAACACTGTTTAAATTTAAAGTCCAAACGGTTTATTTTGAAAACTCGTTAACCGTGTCCTTGAATACTTCTTTCCAAATGTCTATCATGTAGCAGTCCTTTTTTTATTGAGCTCATTTCTATGACCAGTTGTTGAGTCATTTTGACTTAGTAATTGCAGTTTTACATTTGCCTTTTAAGGCATGAAGGTCAATTTTATTCAGTATAAATGTACAAGATGATCAAACCTTGCAATAAATCATTAGACATTAGCTTGTGTTCTGCAAATTTTGCATAAAAACAACATATTTTACGTTTCCTAATCTCTTTCTGAAGTATAGTTTCTGACCAAAGGATCTTCCTTCTATAACCGTAACTCTCAGGATATTATACCGGTGAACAAAATTCATTAATGAGTGCCGCTAATTAACCAAGTTACGCAGGTTTATGTTATTCTGGGGCCTTCCGTTATTTTTTTTTTAGCTTTTTCTCAAATGTAGAAATCAATTCACAGAATTTGCTGTCTATTGAGAAGCCGAAGCGAGGATCGCCGTGCCATTCGGTGTATTTGTAAGCGTGTCAGACCCCTTGAATATAAGTAATGTATTAAGCGCTGGGTAAATTGTTGCCACTATATAAATAAAATAATAAATAAGGGGCAATTTCACGTGTATCGGGTAATCGGGTATTGCGACATGTGTGTTATATACTTCTTACTGAACAAAATGCTATTTAGCCTGGCACTGGTTAATAAGAATTGTAGTTCGCCAACAATGGGAAATCTGTTTGGATCCTCCTATTGAGACGGGGTTTGCTGGTTGCTAATGAGTACCGCAATATGATTGCACTATTTTATTTATTGCGCTATTATTTATTAAAAATAGACTTTCTCTTTATGTGTTTATTTTTTTATTATTATTCATTCTAACTGTTTGTTATTTGGTGAAATGTAGATCTTTAAGAAGGAAAACTTCTTTGAAGTTGCGTGGAAAAGCTGCAGGATTTGGGATTGGAAGAGTTAAGGAACCAAAAAAGGAGGATGGATCTACAGACTCTACAGGAGGCCCTAAAAGTGGAAATTCAAGTTCACCAGGTGAGAAGGTCTTCCTTAAATTAAGCAGACAAATCCCATATACACGGATATTAATAACCATATATAATAGCAATGTGTTAACAAACAGAACATTGCTATTAGCACCGAGAGAAATTTGCTTTAAAACCAGATGCAACTACAAAAATACTGACTTGTCATTTTTACAGTGGTACTCGTATTTTTTATGTTTTATAGAATCTTGGGACTTATTTATAAAGAGCTTAGTGCTCAAGAGCGGGTGCGCAGTTTGGAAGTGGTCTTTTTGTCTCGCTGGTTGAAGCATTCTGTTTGCTATGGAGATTAGACCACTTTTAAAACTTTCCACCAGGATCTCTGCCTTCTAACTGGTGTTTTTTGTATTGCTTTCTGACTAAACCCAGGGAGCCGTGGCTCCTACGGTGTAAATGGTTTCATCGAATACATCTGATTAGTTTATCGATATCTCTATACGATATTTCGTATAGAAATCTTTGCCTGAACCACAAAGTGCAAAAGTTAATACGAGGCGCATGCACTTATCTAAAATGCAACATGTTGCCTCAAAGAACGTGCTTTGCTTCAATTCTTTTACACTTGGGTGAAATTAAATCTAATCTCAAAAATCAGCAAATCATGATAGACGCATGAACCTTCTTAAGATGCAATAAAAATATTTTGAAATCTAGGTTAATCTGAGCTTAGTAACGGTCAGAGAAACCGCACATTGCATTTAGACATTTGTTCAGCACTAGTCATTTTTCTGTTTTGGGGGACGTGTATATTTGCAACACGCTGAATGCAGCTTCCTGGTGGGCTTCGCTTGCATTCCCTCTCCCAAACCGTATGACGCACTGCACCGTGGACAACAACTAAGCACCAGCAGGCGTTGTGTTTATCTTGTATGTGTTTTGCATGTAGGTAGAAAATGTATGGCACCTAGAAATTAATAGCTGCATGAAGTCACTAAACCAACTAACATGTGATATCATGCTAATTTGACCTTGAGAAGGACAAATTACAAACAAAAATAATGGTATAATCACAGATCCATGACCATACTGATAGTGTGAGACCCAACAAAAGGAATACCATTAAACAGAAATAAAAGCCAATTCATAAATATAACCAGCTGCACATCTGAGCGCAATACTGCTTTATATTAATGAAACCTTCACAATTTCAGGCTTGGGACTGGGGAGTTTTTTGGCTGTATGGTTTTTACCCAATTTAGGAACCTTTGTGTGTAATATGCATACAATTAAAGTGTATGTTACCTTATTGGTTATGTCATACGCACGCAATAGAGAGCACAGTTGGAGGATGCAGCCAAGGACCTATAACTAAATTTCCCAGCTTTGGATAATTTGATTTCTCACATATAATGTTCCTTTAACATAGTTTGTGCTGTGAATTATCTATAATAACATTGCGTGCATTTTTCACTGTGCAATCATGTACTATTAACTAGTTTTCATGTGTTGCAGTTTAGACTTAAATTTAAAAAAGCCTTTCATTTTTTTTTTCTTCTATCTCTATAGAAACTTGTCGCTCAAATGAAGCAAGACCCACAGGTAACAAGTGACTTATTTTATTACTGTGTTTGTTTTGACGTGTAATAAACCCAATTATAAGTTGGTAAACAAAGCGTAAAGCCCTTATTAAAAACAAAGCATAGTGTGAAATGAAAAGAATTTTAAAGCTAGTGCATTACATGGAGTTTTTCTATAAGAGGAGCTCTCTTCCTTAAATACGTTCTACTCTTATTCTCAAATTAAACGAAATCAAATTAGAATGTGATGCGCTTTATATCGCTACCACTATTACTACACCCCCCGAATAACCAGTTGATCGATTAACTGCCGGAGGATTATGGGACTTATAGTCCAACAAATATTCTCTAGTGGTGGAAGTTGTCAATAAAAAAATAACCTTTTTGTTTCTTTTCTACAAGCTGAAGTTATTTTTATGTAGACAGATATTCGCAGTAAACCATGCGCATGTGCTCGTCAAAGTGCACGATGCTGTCTCACCTGTCATTGAAAATCACTGACAACGTGGAAACATCTACTGTTCCATCCGAAATAAGCTGGACAGAGATGGAAAAAAAAAGTGTGTAAACTGAAAATTGAATGATACTATGTAAAAAAAAAATGAAGGCATCTTTTGTAAGCGAAGCAAACGTTACTGTGTGGTGTTTTAACTAACAGTATTTGTTATTTTTAGATGGATAAGACCTAAATATGTATCTTTTTTTTTTTCTCTCGTTAGAATGCAGACCTGAAGAAACAGCTACATGAACTGCAAGCCAAAATCACATCCTTAAGCGAAAAACAGGTAGGATAAGAAGAGCTTCCAGATTAGATCGTACGCATGTCTGACTCCGTGCCACACACTGTAGTCGTGGTTCTTGCCTCGTTCATGCCTTCGTTTCTTTGGATGATATTTATGACACTTTTTTAACGTGCAGCTACAATTTTCCTGGAAGCGGAGTGACTTCACCACTTCTGGTTTTCCTGCTGTGTAATTAGCATTCATTCTGTATATAGAGATGGATCTCAACCAACACGCGATAAAAAACCCAAAAAACAGACAGAAACGAAACTTTGATATGTTGCTTGCGTGACTTGATTTTAGTCTTAGTAATATGACTCTGTATGGTGTATTCAGACAGCAGTGCCTTTGATTCCTCACATTTTATTCACTTGTCTCTAGTGTATACAGCGCTGGAAGGTGAAACTTGTCTGTTCACCTTAAATTAGTGGGGGAAAAATAATCACATTGTGAATGATATTAAGTAAACTTTTAATATTCAAATGAGTGAAAAATAATAGTTATCTACTAACGTTTAGCTGCAGCAACCAGAGAAGTTTCCCTTTGCACGCATAGTGATGCTGTGGTTGTTATAAAAGTAGGCTATGTCAAGATGATTCATTCCCTTCATCTGACGTTTACTTGGATTTTTTTCCTCTTCACTTCATACCAATGAACCACGATACATAAATAAGTATTCTGAATTATTTTCAACTTATGTGCAAGGCGTCTTAAAAAAAATAAATAAAAATAAAATAAAAAATCGTCCTGGGCGTTAGAGAAGTCAAGACCGAGGTAACTCCTGCCACCAATATGATTTTAGACTTTATTTAAAATGTGACAGTCTTACTAGGGTGAGAGACCCGAATCATGTCCGATTACGTGCTGGATGAAGGTGTTGGGTGTAGTAGCTCCAGTAACAGTCGGGTTTTCTGGCATCTTAGGTTGCGGCTGTGCGTTGTAAGCTTCTTCTTATACATATTTTTATTATTAAATCTGTTATTAACTCATCGAGTAGTACAGTTTAGTTTAAATCTGTTAAACTAACAGTACTGGCACTAAGAACAAAGTCTGCTCCTCATCTTATGAAAGGTATTTTGTTACCTAATGAAAATCAAAGCACTTTTGAAGAAACTTTTTTTTTTTTTCTTCTTTCTTGTATTTGGACCTTGGGGGCTTCTAAGTAGGCTGCAGCGATGTTACCCAACTGCCTAGTTTATTATAATGGTTTAGGAATGGAAAGTCTTATTTTATTCAAGAGCATCACGGCAGGAGGCCAGCTTACACTTACAAATACATAGAAAGAGACGTCAAATATTTATAACTTAAGTCATCAGGGCTGCTGCTGCATTCGCTGGTGGTTTTTTGTTGTTGCTGTTGTCCTTATTTGATAATCTGCTAATTCTACTAATGTTAATAATCTGTGAGCGGAACGCTGGTTTCCTTACTTTCCACAAATGACAAAAAGTAACACCGTAGGCTGTGGCCTTTCCTAGTGAGGAAACGGGGAATTTAGTGGTTTTGCAGCGTCTTGTCGTACTGCCTTTCGTTTTTGCGGGACCACCGAACTTTAAAGACATTGTGCAGTCGCAGAGCATTATTTACCCCCTATACATACGTGTATACATGGGGATGGATTTAACAGCTGCACTGCTGGTATGGCTATAGTATGAAGCAGGATCAATATGTCAGCCATGCAGTATAATGAGTCTCCTTCCCCGCGTGTGAACCGTACGCTCTGTAATTGAACGGAGGTCATGAACTGGCAGATGGGACCCGCGACAAACCGAAACCAGTTTACAACCCATCTTGAAGTTCGATCAGTTTGGCGGCTGCTTCTTCTCTTAAAAAAAGTAACCGCATGCAGCAATGTCCCCTGCACTGGAACTTTGTGGCGTTTGGGGATCTGCGTACTTTTGCTCTCGGAGTTGTTCAGCTTGTGCTTTTCACATTTGTTTTTCGAATTGATGTTTGTGTCTCTAAAGCTGCCAGCAGGGGGCTTTCTGCAGCGAGCCGCTTTCCGTGACGCGTTAACAAATAATTCCGATGATTTATTCCCTGTGTGTTTTTATTTGAAAAAGTTCGATAAGCATGTGATATATAAAAACGCATTTTCCTTTCGTCACTATGTACATTGTGGCGTTGGGGATTGCAACTGTAACAAAGAAGTGGAATTCTAGTCCAAAATATGTTGCAATTAATCGGCCATGGACGGTAATTTCTGTGTTGGACGCCATCTGATTACCACAGAAGCACAAAGCGTTATTTGGATCACCAACAATGAAGGCGTCTGTTTTATTTATCATCTAACGAGAAGAGCCTCGTGTCTGCTTCTAACATAGGTGAAGAGTCCATTTTGGGAAACCTTTCCATATTTATTTTCTTTCCATTCTCGCAGAGGAGAAAGTGCTTTAGAAAGCTTTCATCGGCGGTAGCGCAGCGACCCCCCGCTGCCGGCCAGAAATCCTGCTCCCTGCTCACTCATGTGTATCAAGTGACTGGAGCGCCAACTCAGCCGAGGGAAAACAGAACACAACATGCACAAAGCGCCTGTTCTTCACTTCCATCGCGTTGCAAATCACTCCTATATATAACGTGCCGGCTACATTGGTAGTGCCAAGTATGCCGGTAAACATGGCTAGGAAACTCTGCGAGACCACCGGCTACTTTACGCTCTTGCTTATCACCGCTGCCGGAGACCACTAGTGAACGGCTATCTCTAGACTGACGTCACCTGTTCCGCAAACTGATCGGTGCAAGAACGCTGCCCTAGGGCACAGGAAAGGCTGCTTATATAGATTTGATTTTTAAGTGGAACCAGTATTTGTCTTTGAACGTGCCCTACGTGGTGTGGTCTATTAGTCCGTCTACTTTCTAATCCATCAGAGCCGATTGAAGTGCTGACTGTACGGATTGGTGCGGATGCGTACATTCCCATCATCAGCATTCTTGTAGGCGCTTAAAAAATGTGTTCACAGCCTAGAGGAAAAACAGCCTGTGAATGCCAAGTGTACTGTCTGTTATTTAGCGTTCAGGAACAACAATAGTTAATGGGGGGGGGGGGTTCTTTAGGTTCTAAAAAAATTTATATAAATGTAACGATTTTTG
>VKOC01000004.1:1383068-1398317 GCA_009364415.1 Spea multiplicata | reverse complement strand
ACTCTCACACCATCCAGCCCTGCACTCTCACACCATCCAGGCCAGCACCCTTACACCATCCAGCCTTGCACTCTCACACCATCCAGCACTGTACTCTCTTTTCTGCTCCCTTCATCCAGCCAGTTTCCCCCTCTCAGCTCTGTTCTCTTTATCCAGCCAGGTTCTCTGCCCTGCTCTTTCACTCAGCCAGATTCTATGTCATTGTATTCTGCTCTCTGACATCCCTGCTTTTTCTAGTCACTCTCTCTCTTTTTCCTCTCTCCTACTCCCCCTCCCTGCACCCATCACCTCTGCATCCCTCTCATCTTCTGTATCAGTCTGATACCTTCCCAGGGTCCCTGTCTCATTTGTTTCTCAGACTGTCTCTTTGAGACTTCACTCTCCCTGGGTCCCCAGTGTGTAGGCTCTGTGTGCTAGCTGATAAAGAGCTGGCATTTTCAGGAGGCACTGAGCAAACAAGGTGAGGACTGCTCCAGCATGGCAGAGGGAGGGCAAATCCAGGAGGCTTGCAGAGAACATCAGAGGCTACCAGATCAACGGGTGCCCGGGCTGCATGGGGTGGAGGAAGATGAGTGGATGAAGGCTGCCACATCTGGGGCATCTCACTGCACCGATCCTAGAATGCCCACCCAGGGAACCACAGACAACCTGCTGCCCCTATATATGAAGAAGCAGCTGTCCTATAGGTGAGTGGAAAAGAAGGGCTTCAGATTACAAGCAGTTAGCCCTAATAGCACCAGAGGTAAATACTCAAATGACCTGACCTCTTTAAAAGGGATTTAAATATCGCTTTTCCATTTTATATATAAATATATTTAATGTCTCATATACCAAAATTACACGCAACATGGTTATTTCTATATTATAACAAGGATTTTATGGATAATCTGTGTTTATGACTCTTATGATCTCTGCTTACCTATTTTATCTTGAAGTATCAACATATAAAAAGAAAAAGCAAACACTTAAAATATTGTTCTTCGAGGCTGCAAAATCAAAATTTCTTACCGGCAGTTAACCTCCCCAGCAAACTGAATTTGGTTTTATATATATATAATCTATATATATATATATATTATTATTATTATATACGAGATGATGAGTAAGAGAGAGAGTAGAGATGAGGGAGCAGATGATGGAGAGAGAGAGAGAGATTGTTTTCTGTCTCATGCTATAGACCTATTTAGACTAGATATTTTATATTCTGCAAGCTATACGCACATCTCCAATGCCCAATGCCTTTCTCAAGTCACAAATGGTATATTATGTTACTTATATAACATTTCACAGCGCAAGCCATGTTGTTGGTGGTTTTTTAATTTGCAGAACTTCATCATTTTACCAACTTTGGTTTGCATAATGTAAGTTTAAGTGTAAGATCAGACTAGTTCATGCATATACATTTTCTTCCAATCTGCATGATATTCGAACTGTGCAAAAAACACAAATATCTAAAATTATAATTTTCTGAAATGTTGGAAGCACATTGTAAATCTTCAAATAATTATTCAGAAAAAAGGAACTCAATATTTTTACATGGCGTTACCCGATTCTGGAGTATAAAGCTATTCTCTTATACGCAGGGATACAGATAAACCTCCATTGTGCGTCGTGGCTGCAGTTTAATTCTGTTGGTAACTGACCTGCAGTCACCGTGAAGTGTTACATGTTATTTGCACAAAATGTTACTGTTCTCTCTGCATGGATACATTCGCACAATAACGCTTGGCATATCATGTACTCTTTTACACACAACTTGTGACTACCTTATGACTACAAAATGAGATAGCGAGAATGAAGGATCGTTTTATTTCAAAGGAGCTTGACGGGTGCCTCGATGGGCATCTTGTGTTTAAAGACACTTGTGTAAGGACACTGATGAGAGAAAGGATAGGGAGCCCAAGGCACTCCGCTGGATGTAGACAACAACCCCTGTCAAGAAAGCTGATGTCCTTCACAAAATGTTACCAGTCCTGGGGGTGGTTCTTTCTAATCCATTTACCCTTCAGTCCTGGGAACGTAGATGGTTCCGAGATCCTAATCCCTACAGTTCAACCTTATGATGGAACCATTGAATGTGGATGGAGTTCTAGGCCAAGTAGCTTGATGGGAAATTGATGCTCATAGGGAGGATGGATGCTAAACATGGGTTGGGAATGCGCAGAATACAATAGGCAGTGGTAGGATAATCCAAAGGTCCTAGGTATAATGATGTGAGTTTGGCTATTAGGTGCAGAAGGCAAGGCCACCATGAAGATGCTGAGACTTGTATATGTTCATGTATGTAATGGCTCAATGGCCGTGTTCTACATGGCCATACTTTGCCACAGTTCCAGAATTGAGCGTTATCACCCTATAGAAAACTATAGGGTGTTCCCCAAAATAAACCCACAAAAAATAACTTGCAGCACCTTTGTCCAAAGTTTACTGAGTCCATCTCCTTCATAGATGCAAAACTAGAATGTTTTTGAACTTTCCCTTAAACTGTTGGAGAACATAATCTGTAAGCAAATTATACTGGTGTTTGCTTTCACCTACATCGGGTAGAATGAACTATTGTTTGGAGTAACTCATGTGTTCCTTGATATGTCGAATTCATTGGTCTCGGTGTTTGTACATATGGCCATGTGTCTCTATTGCAGCTGCTGTATCAGGTCTGATACTTACTCCTGGTCACTTTATCTCTTATCTCGTATCCCAGCTGAGAGGACTATCCAATCTGTCATTTATCAGTGTGAATATTAACAAACGCACACCTTACTCCCGTCAGCCCTTTTATTTCTCCCCGTGGCTGCCCTCTTACATTACTCCTCCTAGACTGGAGCAGCAGCTTTGGGGGTAACTACAGCTGTTGTAGGGGTGCAGTTGCAACACAACCTCAAACTCCAAGAGACCCAATTTTTATGCAGATCCGACACTCAATCGATGATATGACATCATGTTCCCAGGGTTTGCCTCTGACTTTCTACCCCAATCTCAATGGGACTGGCATGCTTCTCAGGTCAGAATTCAGAATTCTCCATATTCCATTATTTATCCAAATTTATGCTGTACTAATTGGCATATCACAGCTGAAGTCCTTACTTGAATGCAGGTGGCTTAATTTAAAATGCCTTTACCTCCTGTTTTCAAGATTAGTATTCAAAGAATCTCAGGTCACCATCATTAGTGTCTGATAGTGTCCTCATTGATGCCAGTAAAAATAAAATCATAGATCACAAAAGAGCCCTGCCATGACCACATTATAATAAAGCAGACTAAATCAGCATAAAAGCATATTTTAACTATTTCAGTGTCCCTGGTAATCGAATGGTTATAGAACCCAGGACCTTGTGAGAACTTGCTTGCTTGTTCAGAATGTATTCACCATGGAGATGCTGCTTTTCTTTCTAATTGCTTTGAGTTTATGCAAGAGAGCGTGTACATTTTACTTTAATGGTGTACTTGTTCCTTTAAGAGCATTGGTTGCTGGGAAATATAATGACAGGTATATAAAGCAGTTCCTTGGGGAGTCTCGAAGCCGACAAAAGGACAAGCTGCTAAGTTAGATGGCAGGCTCGCATCCCTGAAGTGCTCTATTGTTCTCTCAAATACAAACAAGCGTTCCTGAACTAAAGGAGTTGAGATAATAAGAAATGGTAATTAGAAACAGTATGTATACCTCTTCATCCTTGGCTTTTATGTTAATTATAAGCACTAAATATGATGAGGTCTGGTACATATGTTGGCTTTGGGGGCCAGTGGGTTAGAATCTCCCTCTTGATTTCTATGACAAATCAGTACAAATGAACCACATCATAGTTTGGAAAGAAAGGCATCTGAAGAAAATTATCCTGGAATAAGCCTACAGCTGGACATCGGGACAGGCAATTGCCCCTCTTTGCCGGTTCAAAATTCTTCACAAGGGCTTGTCTGAACTGGACCCTTGTCGGACTGAACCGGAGAGGAAGGGACTCAATTGGGTCACTTAATGCGTAATGTGTTACATGACCCTGCGGAAAAAGCGAGGCTATTCATGCACCGTGCAAGCAGCCAGAGAGCCTGAGCTTTGAAGACCTTGGTAAGCAATCTGGCTGATTTAGGTCAGCTCTACCCATTATTCATCTGTCCGATGATGTCGCTTGCCATAAGAATGAGGTTGACGTCACACAAGGATTCATCAAGTCATATTATGAAACGTTCAAAAGACGGTCCTGAGCAAACTTTGCGAAAACAGTTGTTGACACATATGAGTCTGGAAAAGGTTACACCGGTGATTTATAAGGCTCCGGGAGCTCACCAAACCACTGTCACAACCATATTGACCAACTGGTGAAGATTTGGTACAGTAGTGAACTGTTCCTTGAACCCCTATCCTGGGAAAATCTCTTAAAGAGCAAAAATCTCTACAAAAAACATCCTAAGAGTTTTCCAAAAAAGCCATGGATGCTTACATTTCTGGAACAAGATCTATGGATTCTGAAGTGGAACGTTTGGGTGGCCCCGTTGTGCCAGAAGAAAAATAAATACATTATTGCATTCCAAATGAAGTAACGCAAACCAACGGTCAAGCATGGTCTCAACAGGCTCATGGTCTGGGGGCACTTTGCTGCATCAGGACCTTGGATAACGCGTCATCATTGATAGACCTACATATTTTGCTTTATATTTAAACCTGGCAGGACCCGAAATACGAATTTCGTGATCAAGCTTCACAAACGTCACTGAATTAAAGCGGTTCTGTATAGAGGAGTGTCAGTAACTACGGGAAGAGTTTCATTGCAGTCATTTCTGATCAAGGCAACAGAACATGGTTTTATGTCTAAGAGGCCAATTGCTTTTTCCCCAGGAAAACTTGGATGTTTCATGATTTTCTTAATAATAAATGGCATAAGTATCAAAATATGTGCTCGTGAATCACTCGTAGATGAAGCAATTCTCCTGGTTGAACATGTTGTTTACTTCTCTGAACAAAGCAACAAGCCAGAATATCGGCCCAATTAATTGAATCACGTTCCAAGCCATTTCCCACTGTGGTTACTCTCTCAGCTCACGACTCCTTTATTACTGACCAGTCTGACACCAATTAGACATTTTTTTTAGAGCATTTTACGCTACTGTATAAACTTTGACTTCTCAAATGAACAAATTGATGTCACGAGGGCCAAATTGCCTCATTTCACAGAGGATCAAAGAACATTTCCTAACAAATCACTTAATTAGCAGGATAGTTGGGGAACCTTTACATGTTTAAGGTTAGGTATGGCAGCGTGTTCACCATTCCCCATACGTTACAAATACTTCAAGACGTTTAAGCTGAGTATGTTTCTCAATTATTGATGCCTTCTGCCATTACAGTCAATTCACCATGGTATGTATTGTTATTGCCACATTAATATTCTTTTGGCCACCCTAATGTTTTTGCTGGAAGTGTTTTAGCTTATTGGGCTTAATTAATAAAAAAATAAGCAAAGATCAAAACTTTTACATTTTCAGAAAGATGCTTGGCGGGGATCAGCCCCGCATTGGCCATCTAGGACACCGGGGAAGCGAGTCACACGCTCACTCGCTCAATCTCATATCTGGTGCTGCAGCATGCAGCCAGCAGGAGCTGATCATGGGTGCCGGTGGGTCCATAGGACCCGGGTGGCACTTTGACAGGGACGGCCTGTTCTTTCGGGGTAAAGTATGAGTCTGGCCCTAGTAGGGATGCCCACTATCACCCATTAGAAAACACCAGGTGCTCCTATAAAATCTGCCCAGTTCCACTTATTTTTATGAGGACTTGTTGGAAATGAGATGCATATCGTTTTTAACTCACCATATCTTATGACTTTGCTGCTTTAGTCCGCTTTTGAATCTGTACGTTCTCATTCCCCTCTTATAGTTACCTTTCCCTGATTTAATGACCTTTCCAATATCCCAAATGTTCCCAAACAATTTCCTTCATCTCATAATATCCTACCACGGCTTGTTTTCTTTTGTTCTATCAGCTACCTTCCTCCTCTCGAGCCTTTTCCCTTGGCCACACATCCTACACATCTCCTCGCAACTTGTTTCTGTACCCTTCTCTAATTAGCCGCTTCCACACATTTCTCTAATAAGCCTGCTCTCTTACTTTGTGTTCTCGAAGGGATCCTGCTAATGAATTATGTTTATCAAGCAGCTAAATATAAATCTCAGAGCTGCGCAGTGTACTTGTCATTTAAATATCAACAGGGGGAGAGGAGCACATTCTGTACCCAATTAACGCGGGAAAGAGAGAAAGGAAGAAATGAGGAATAGGAAGGTGTGTGGGGGGAGATTCTAAAACCTTAGCCAGACTTCATAGTCAACCACACAAGACAATAAATATTTACTTATCTTTAATTTTTATGAGTATGAAACCTATTTATTTACTCTATGAACTTGCAGAAGGTCAAGAGTACAACAGCTGGAAAATGTGCCACCCCAGCAAACACGGGAGGGTAGTAATAACTGCCATGTGGCTCGACTAGAGTCAGAAGGGGGAACTTGTATGTGATCAGCATGAGGGTTGTTAGCTTGATCTTGACAGCAGTTTCATGCCATATTTTGCCCACATTACGTGATGTCACGTTTTATGGCAGTGATGTCACACCCAGTGCACAGCATTCCCTTGTGTACAGTGTGAGTAACAAATTAAATTCCGCCCCAACATAGACATTGCGCGTTCATATGAGGGTCAGGACATAAAAAGGGACAGCAGGTCAGTAGGAAATAAATTATCGAGACTGTCCTAACTAAATCAGGTCTGTTGTCAAGTAAGCCAAGTGCCAAAATGTCTTGCCAAGTGAAACGTTTGCGCCCATTTATGTTGTATCACAATGCTTTCCGATACTGCCTATTGACTTTAAACAGTAAATATTTTCATGTGATATTTAGGTGGCAACCCCTGCTGACAAATCACACTGTGCCAATTGTTTAAGGCACAACCTGTGTAACGCGTTTCCTACTGGCCTTCATTAGTCCGCCGGACACCCTGGGGTGTCTATTATTGGTCTCAGATTTTTCACAATGCGGTATGATGAGGCCTTGATGAATGTATCATGCTCAGAGTAGAAATTTAAAGGGCACTCTAGCTTAAAAATACCTGCCTTTAACAAAAATGATCACTGTTTTGCAAAATATGAAAAACTGATAAACACAAAGAACCACGTAGCATCAAAAATGAAAAACGAGTGGTTTCCCCAGTACGGGGGTTTTACCCGAATCTGGAGGTTCTCAGGACACGCCTGGAGGCTATGGCAGATTTTGCTATGACTAATTGTGTTGGTTATTTTATAATATTGACCACAGTATCTGTACCCAAAAGCTTTTAGCCTCTTTATTTTCACCATATTCACCATATGCAAGTTGAGACTGGTAGCAGCCTGTGGCAGAACCAGCATTATCTAATGCTAAATGTGTTTATTTAGTGCACAGAATTATAAAATGTAGGATTTGGAAATGTCATTAAATTAGAAAATTTGAATCTGATGACACCCAATTAACACTCATATTAAAGGCACTGCTTGTAATTCTTATACTTAAAACATTTAGGTAGTAAATTTAGGTAACAGTGATACAACTCACCTTTTCTCAAGCAGACCAAGATGTAAAAGACGGGGTTCCTAGTTTACAGCCCAAAACTCTGAGTCTATAAGGAAAGAAAAGCAGCCTGATCTAGCCAGACCTTCGGGATGTCTGTACATTTTGATTTCGGAATTCAGCATTCCCGTGCCGGGTTCTTAATTTCTCCAAATAGTTTAATTTCAAGGAGGTAGATCTGAGTCCTCCCCGCCGAAGCATAAAGGCGATTCTGCATGAAAAGAAAAAGAAAAGATGAACTAAAAAACAAAAGTATATACACTGTATATAGTAAAATTGAATAAATTATTTACATATATAAATATATATATATTATTTATAATTTTTTTTTGTTTTTTAATGTTGTGTAAATTCTCAGTGTGATAAAATGCTAATTTTTAATAAGAAGGTCTTAAAACCAATCTTTATATTTCTGAGCTTTTTCAGTAGGCAGAATGGCAACGTTTCATTGGCAAGCTTGTTAAAAACCGATAAAAAAATAAATGAACGCAGATAATTGCTGGGAAGTCGTTAACCTTTGGCTTGTCAGACAATTTCAATGGTCACACTTATTTAGTAATACTAAACATTTCTTTAATTGTGGAAAATGTTGCCCCATTCATAATTTTAGCCGGGAACATCACTGAAGAACTATATATGTATGTATATATATATATATATATATATTAGATGGTTATTAATATAGAACTCTTGCTCACCCTATATTGCAGCGGTATATAGTAAGGTCTAGATACCTCCACAAGTACCAAATTCACAATAAATGCATCTTCTCAACTAGAAATAACATACCCGGGAACCTTCTAAAGACCTGACCATGAGACTCTTTCAGTACAGTACCTTTTTATTGCCCATTGTGAAGATTCTATTTAGCGAGTCTCTGGGTCGCGGGATTGGGGTCCTGACACGCCCCACTCCCTGCCCATTCCCCTTAAAATAAGGGTGTTTCCCGCGATGCTAGCGGGAACTCCCACTGACGATAGCGGGAACGCCCCCAACATCAGCGAGAATGCCCAATGACGTCAGCGGCAGTCCTGGCCGTGTCCCTAAAGGGTAGGCTCTCAAGTTCCTAGGTATAGTTACCAAATGGCTCTAATACCGCTCTTCATGGACACCTTGACTTGTCATTATTTAAAGAGATACTTAGTTGAGTAACCAGGATTCAAGCAGGGCTATCGGCCATAACACACCAGTTGAAAGTCTTATATATGATCACAGGAGTGTAGAATACCGTTCGACCCTGAGAATCTGCCCCTCATCCCGAGACCCTGAGAGTCCCCGGGTATTGAGAATAATGATACATTTTTGGGGGGGCAATATATTTATTACCTGGTCCCATGTCAGCATACAATGCTGAAGGAAAAGGAGGAGCACATGGTAAATTCCATTACCCCTCCCAGCACCAAGTAAACATTTTTGGGGCACATAAAGTGGCAGGAGGCAAGAGGAGGAACGTCAGCGAACCAAATATACTTTTACAAAGAAAATTGCTAAATGATATTAATAGCAAACTAATTTTACTTTAAGGAACTCTTAAAAGTTCATGAAGGATGTGCATACCAAGAAATGAGAACTACTGAAATACAAATGTCACGTTCCGGGAACGTTCCTGAGAATTTTAAGTTCTAGTTTACCAAAAAGCTTGGGGGGGGGTCGGGGGGTGAAGCAAAAAATAATTTATCATGACTATAAATCCCAGGTACCCCTAGGGCCACAGATCCATGCCTTGAATTATAAACAGCAGGGTCACACGCCCTAAACGGCTGACCCGATGGAGAGGCATATTCTTTCCGTACCTTTAGAACATTATTTATTGATCAGTTAATGTGAGTACCAGCAGAGGCTGATAGTATTAAGTCTTAAGAAATATGGACTGAACAATCTAATAAGTCTGATATTATTAGTTTAGTCTGTTTGGTATCCAAGGCAGAGGATGCTGGTGCTGCTCTAATCTGATTGCTGATGATACTGAGAAGGAAGGAAATGCGGCCGAGGTATAATGGTATAGCAGGATAGCAGCGAATGACCGATACGCTATTTTGAACTATACATGGGCTAAAATACGTATACTATGCTAGCCAAATCCTTTTGGAAAGGTGTAGATGAAAAGTTTCTCTAAAAAGGTCTTAGTTATTCTTTCACAAAAATATTTGATAAAAAAATGAAACATTATAAATATATATATATATTATAAATAAACATATATATATAAAATGATCTTGAAATATATATATATATGTCAGGCTCACTTTAGTACGGAAAGATCAAAGCCTATAAGTAGCGTATAAGTAAAGGGTAGTATAGGATGCCTATGGCTTGTGCTTATTGTTTTGGAGATAATTAGATTGAAATTAAATGACTATTTTATCTTATGGAAGCCAAGATTTGTGGCAGGGCTGGTATTTAATACATTTCTTGTCCCGAAGTTCTCTTCCCTAGCCTTACAACCGGAACCAATCATCAGCTATCAGCAACTTAACAATAGAGATAACTTAATCGGGGGAAAAACATGGCAACAGTACTAAGAACTTCACTGATATGCTGCAGCCCTAGCATTCTAACTGATGTGGACTACAACCCCCAGCATGCTCTAGCAGCCTTTGGCACCCGGGATTCCAAGCTGGGTATTCATAGACAGAAGAGATTCTGAACAAGTCATTACAAGCGGTGTTTCTGGATCAGTAAAACCGCACAGTATAGGAGCAGACGGCAGAGTCACACCCTCGCTTTACAGAACATTGGCCAACAAAAGACATGCCTTTTCAACATTACAAATCACTAAGGAAGGGTGTTAAACCAAAACATCCACCTAGTACTGTTTTGTACCGCGTGCTGGTTCTTTCAGTACACATTATGTGTTTCTGTAACTGAATGGTCTGGATCGGGAAGAGTTTTCGTAAAGGGGGTATTTGTCCAAAGATAGAAGTTGCTGTCTTTACAAACTGGTGCTGAATTTTTACGACACAAACATCCTTTGACCGAGATTGCCGCATGTACACACGCGCTACTGCTGCAAGCAAATTAGAGAAGGAAGTGTTAAAACAGGAAGAATCTACCAAAAATATCCGGATGAAAACTGCAAGGGGAAGCAAAAAGAGCTGCAAGCATTCAACGGCTGAAACAAAGTAGCAGGAACGGGGCTAAATTCGACTGTCCGGGAACAGAAGACCAAGAGTGCGGTAGTAGTGATAAGGAGGTCCAGATGTGTGGGAAGCGTGGCACACAACAGAATGTAACAAAGTGAAAACAAGCGAAAAGTGAATTAGAAGAAATTGTCTGGACAAATAAAGAGGTGAAACAGAGAGACTGGTGGAAGAGAGAAGAGGTAGATAACTGAGGAGAGGAGGAATGGAGGAAAATATCTGAACAGTAAGAAGGTGAGAAGGGTCAGGATGAACAGAGACCTCTCACAGGAGACACAACTTCTAAACTTTCATGAAGGAGAGAGATTAGTGATTGAAGACTCATCGTGACGAAGCCAGACACACCAGACAGTGTCCATGTGGAAGAGGTATTCCTGGGATGTGCCCCCCATCGAACCAGAGTATTATGAGAGGTGAGTGTCATGGCAAGCTGGCTCAGGTATGGTTTGTGCTCTTTGAGATGAGAACTAGGTTGCAACCAGGTTGGGGGGATAGATAGTTAGTACCCTTGGTAAACCAAGTGCTGTCAGTCAAAGATAGCGGTGACTACGAAAAGCCAGTGGATGCCCGATTACTTTGTATCCACGGTTCTCAGACACACATGCCCTGTACTTTAAAACACGTCTTCCTCCCCTTTTGGGGCAATCCTACGAAACACGTGAGCTGCTCTTGTGGGATATTACTGAGAATGTGACTGGAGTAAGACGTAAAGTTGCAACGTCCTGAGCACAAAGAAATCTGATTCACATGGGACTACATAAAAGAAATATTGCTGTTTCCGAGTATTTGCCTAGAAATTGTTAAGACACAGACACGTGTTCACAATACCCTTGATATCGGAGCTTTGACAAAAGCAACCTGAATCGCAAAAATGAAATGTGGACCGCCGGGTGACAGCGGCCAGGGAAACCGGCTTTAGGCTGGAGATGGGTGTTAAGGAATAACGTTGCATTAGAGACGTATATGTAAGAATACTGGGTACCCGTATAGGCTGTAGATTGTACAAGCGGGAACCTGGTCTTCTCTATTGTTCCATCAACCATCCTCAGGCTCATCATCTTTTTAGTTTCCAAGGCAACAACCTATCAGTGCCCACTTTTGTATCAAATGAGGATTAAGTGTTCCCAGCTAAAATTATGAAAAAGAATAATATCGGTGAGGGGTTTGAGCATTCCGCAGTACTGCGAACGATGTTTCTAATGCTACATTTAGTTACAAAAAGGGGAAATTCAGCAGAATACGCGGAACAGCCCCTTTAACACGATACGACGCTCATGCGCTCATGCACATTAATATATGGCCAGCACTGCCTAGATGTCTGGCACTGTAGTGAAGGCTGTTAGAAGACGGGTCAGAGTGCTGTAACGAGGGAAGATGCGAAGGGGAGAACATGTCCCATAGATAATTATATTGCTACAATGAGATATTGTGTGCTGCCAGCTATGAGCTTAAAACTAACTCCAGGAGGAATCGCCTCTGTGCGGCTTATTGAATTAAAGCACTTTCTATGAGTTGAGGCATTTAACCACCGCTTGCCCATGTGCCCTCTACCATCCTACAGCTTCGAAGCCACAGGTCCACCTACACCAAGGAAACCCAACCTTTTAGCTGTCCAGCGTTAGCTAAACTACAAGTCCCATGATCCTCTGTTCCTGAGGATCACAAAGTCCACAACCCTTACTCAGCTGCTTCCCTTGGCCATCTATGAGACTACAAGGCTTACATTTTGGGAAGGGTTAAATCAATCTATTCAAAGTGTATGAACGCGTGGGACGATATTGAGTCAGTGTCAACAATTGGTTTGCGATCAGATAGAACTCAGAAGGCGTGCAATATTTGGATGGCTTTTATAATAAAGGTTTCTGTAAGCTTTTTGTATCTTCTGATAGTTTGCTGAAGTCATAGAATGAACAAATAGGATAGGAGCTGATATTATAAAGAGGCAGCAGATGTGGTCTATTAAGATTTGCTATAGTTCTTGATACTCTGACGTGCTGGAGGTTGGCGTAGAAAATTAGGAGAACACGACCTTGGGGAAATCATGCAAAACCTGACAAAAAAACTCATTAACATCTAGGTAAGTAGAGGGCTGGTTTAATTGAAATATTGGAATATTATATGAAGCCGCTGGAGCTGAAAATTGTAGATTATCGGGTCCAGGTCGAGGACAATTACATTTTTTTTTTAAATTTGGAGGATGATAGAACATTGTGTAAAACATTTTCTTTTTTTTGTAAAAAGGAAGGGAGGAAAAAAATATAAAGATATATGAAAAAATATTTTGGAAATGTCACGTACATCTCAGCAAGCAAAATAAAAGAGATAAGATATATTACATAATAAAATAGTTCTGAAAATTAAAATGACTGCTATAGAAAGACAGAATGAAGGACAAATAACTGAAGGGAAAATATAATTTATATAGAGAGAGAAAAAGCAAAGGTTACATATCCAGTTGAATTTTTTTTAAAGTTCTGTAAAAGATGAACTGTTACATCTGAAATATAATTGTTTCCTGCCCAGAAAATTATCTGTAATGTATTATTAATTTAATATCTTTATGTAATTTACAGTTTTTCATTATTCATCTTGATATTTTCCACCCATTAATTTAATGGAAGTTTTCTTAATTTCCAATAGTCCCCATGTGAATTATTCACAGACTGAGCACGAGGTCATTTTTGTATCACTGAACAAAAAAAAAGGAAGGAAAACTTTAATATTGTTATACGTAGATATGAAAATTAGAGATCAGTTACTCTTTAAAGACGTTGGCGCTGTGGCCCGCTGATGGGTGGGCCAATGGAGAATCCACGGTCCTCAGACCTCTGAATTTTTTCTGTGGGTTAAAAATAAAAGTAAGCGGGAATGATTTGTAACATTTACTAATATACCATCTAGGAAAAGCAGAAATATTAGATACTAACTTTAAAGTATATCCAGGAGACCCATTATTTGTTAACCGCGATCCAAGGGGTTGAGTTCACGGAGAAGGTTTGGTTTGCTTGGTTGGTTTTTATTTAGTAAAATCTGGCTCAACATCATAAAATGTAAAGTTATGCAGCTGTTAATAACGCTATAGTGCATCTTTGATCTGGAAGATTTAGGAGTTCAATATAGGTATTCCGGACTGAATTTCATTTGAAGTTCCGCCTTTTTTAAAATTTCTTTACAGTCATGTTTGAAAATATAAGGGTTTTAGTTCATTTGATCCATGCCTTTTCCTTGATCGCTTGCTTATTACCTCTATAATTTCCCAACATAATCTGGACTGATTAGGTCAAAAACAATAATTATAAAAAGTCATTGTTTAGGCTTTCATAGATTTTGTATTTTAGGGTCCGGTGGCTACTGAAACTGACGTTTATTTATTTGTTTAGTGGAGGTTTGGCGTTAGGAAGGAAGTCCTATACATTAAATCAAGTCATGGCTTCTTTGTATCGTCTTTGTCTTCCTCTGGATGAACCAAAGGGAAGTAGGTATTCCAGCCACAAAGCCATATCCTTTCCAGATGGAAAATGCCCCTCGTTTAACCCTCGCAGACTCAACCAGCTAATGATAATCGTGTCCTGAGATTGAAGCACAGAAGCCGAGCACTTAGCGTCTCGTGGAATAAACAGCTGATTTGTTAAGCAAACGAACCTTAGCAGATGTGTCATTTTATTCTTCCCTCTGGAGCTTAAATGGCATAAAAGCAACACATACTTTAAAAAAAAAAAAAAAAGCTTTTTTCAGTTTCTATGGCAATAACCTATAAGTGCTTTTGTATCAAGTAACAAATATGTGTTCCTGGTTAAAAAAAAATATATGAATGAGAAAATTTTACTCGAGTAAAGGATTGTTTTTCGGCCGCACTTACGTCATCAGGTGGCCACTGGCCTTAAAGGGTCGGGCCCCCTTGTTCTATTGCCATTGAAACATTGGGGGTACTTGTTTTAGGGTGTTGTTACCTGACGCTGTGACCTATTGAGTGATACATTTATAACAATGATGCATTTTATTTCACCAATTTAATTTATAAAGCCGTGTCTTGCGGTTTCTATACACATTATCGGGGCTTTTAGGGCGGTTGAACCCTCATACCCAGCAAACATTCGGAACTCCTGGTAAAGAGGGGCATCAGGGGAGGAAAGAGGGGCATCAAGGATTTGGGGACTGTCTTTTCTAAACAGAGACACTAGGGAGGTATGTCTTATATGGCCTTAATGACACATTAAATCCACGCAGATCTAAACATACATTGACTTTGTTGTGAGGTAAATAATCAATGTCTACGGTACAACCAGATTTATCTAGACAAAACCCGCCTTATATTTTTTTTAATATCTGTGAGGTAAAAAGATACACATGCCATGTATGAATGACGTCATGGAAAGCACAGCATATGAGAAACAGTAGATAATGCTTTTTTTTAAAGGAGAGAATGTGACAAAAAACTTTAGTAGATAAATAATGTTCCCCACATACCGCCATCCTGCATCACTCGCAGTGCAATGCCTGGAAGGACCAGCAGGTGGCGCGC
>VKOC01000004.1:1367783-1382968 GCA_009364415.1 Spea multiplicata | reverse complement strand
GACACAACTTCTAAACTTTCATGAAGGAGAGAGATTAGTGATTGAAGACTCATCGTGACGAAGCCAGACACACCAGACAGTGTCCATGTGGAAGAGGTATTCCTGGGATGTGCCCCCCATCGAACCAGAGTATTATGAGAGGTGAGTGTCACAGAAAGCTGGCTCAGGTATGGTTTGTGTTCTTTGAGATGAGAACTAGGTTGCAACCAGGCTGGGGTGATAGATAGTTAGTACCCTTGGTAAACCAAGTGTTGTCAGTCAAAGATAGCGGTGACTACGAAAAGCCAGTGGATGCCCGATTACTTTGTAACAAGTATTGGTTTCTGATGGGGAAGCTGGATATCAAGAGCTGAGTGGTTTAGTGGGGGGTGAACATTACAGAAGACCATTAAAAAGACTACTTGATTTCACCATTCCTGCGTGTCCTATACCGGACACACACATGCCCTGTACTTTAAAACACGTCTTCCTCCCCTTTTGGGGCAATCCTACGAAACACGTGGGCTGCTCTTGTGTGATATTACTGAGAACGTGACTAGAGTAAGACCTAAAGTTGCAACGTCCTGAGCACAAAGAAATCTGATTCACATGGGACTACATAAAAGAAATATTGCTGTTTCCGCGTATTTGCCTGGAAATAGTTAAGACACGTGTTCACAATACCCTTGATATCGGAGCTCTGACAAAAGCAACCTGAATCGCAAAAATGAAATGTGGACCGCCGGGTGACAGCGGCCAGGGAAACCGGCTTTAGGCTGGAGATGGGTGTTAAGGAATAACGTTGCATTAGAGACGTATATGTAAGAATACTGGGTACCCGTATAGGCTGTAGATTGTACAAGCGGGAACCTGGTCTTCTCTATTGTTCCATCAACCATCCTCAGGCTCATCATCTTTTTAGTTTCCAAGGCAACAACCTATCAGTGCCCACTTTTGTATCAAATGAGGATTAAGTGTTCCCAGCTAAAATTATGAAAAAGAATAATATCGGTGAGGGGTTTGAGCATTCCGCAGTACTGCGAACGATGTTTCTAATGCTACATTTAGTTACAAAAAGGGGAAATTCAGCAGAATACGCGGAACAGCCCCTTTAACACGATACGACGCTCATGCGCTCATGCACATTAATATATGGCCAGCACTGCCTAGATGTCTGGCACTGTAGTGAAGGCTGTTAGAAGACGGGTCAGAGTGCTGTAACGAGGGAAGATGCGAAGGGGAGAACATGTCCCATAGATAATTATATTGCTACAATGAGATATTGTGTGCTGCCAGCTATGAGCTTAAAACTAACTCCAGGAGGAATCGCCTCTGTGCGGCTTATTGAATTAAAGCACTTTCTATGAGTTGAGGCATTTAACCACCGCTTGCCCATGTGCCCTCTACCATCCTACAGCTTCGAAGCCACAGGTCCACCTACACCAAGGAAACCCAACCTTTTAGCTGTCCAGCGTTAGCTAAACTACAAGTCCCATGATCCTCTGTTCCTGAGGATCACAAAGTCCACAACCCTTACTCAGCTGCTTCCCTTGGCCATCTATGAGACTACAAGGCTTACATTTTGGGAAGGGTTAAATCAATCTATTCAAAGTGTATGAACGCGTGGGACGATATTGAGTCAGTGTCAACAATTGGTTTGCGATCAGATAGAACTCAGAAGGCGTGCAATATTTGGATGGCTTTTATAATAAAGGTTTCTGTAAGCTTTTTGTATCTTCTGATAGTTTGCTGAAGTCATAGAATGAACAAATAGGATAGGAGCTGATATTATAAAGAGGCAGCAGATGTGGTCTATTAAGATTTGCTATAGTTCTTGATACTCTGACGTGCTGGAGGTTGGCGTAGAAAATTAGGAGAACACGACCTTGGGGAAATCATGCAAAACCTGACAAAAAAACTCATTAACATCTAGGTAAGTAGAGGGCTGGTTTAATTGAAATATTGGAATATTATATGAAGCCGCTGGAGCTGAAAATTGTAGATTATCGGGTCCAGGTCGAGAACAATTACATTTTTTTAAAATTTGGAGGATGATAGAACATTGTGTAAAACATTTTCTTTTTTTTGTAAAAAGGAAGGGAGGAAAAAAATATAAAGATATATGAAAAAATATTTTGGAAATGTCACGTACATCTCAGCAAGCAAAATAAAAGAGATAAGATATATTACATAATAAAATAGTTCTGAAAATTAAAATGACTGCTATAGAAAGACAGAATGAAGGACAAATAACTGAAGGGAAAATATAATTTATATAGAGAGAGAAAAAGCAAAGGTTACATATCCAGTTGAATTTTTTTTAAAGTTCTGTAAAAGATGAACTGTTACATCTGAAATATAATTGTTTCCTGCCCAGAAAATTATCTGTAATGTATTATTAATTTAATATCTTTATGTAATTTACAGTTTTTCATTATTCATCTTGATATTTTCCACCCATTAATTTAATGGAAGTTTTCTTAATTTCCAATAGTCCCCATGTGAATTATTCACAGACTGAGCACGAGGTCATTTTTGTATCACTGAACAAAAAAAAAGGAAGGAAAACTTTAATATTGTTATACGTAGATATGAAAATTAGAGATCAGTTACTCTTTAAAGACGTTGGCGCTGTGGCCCGCTGATGGGTGGGCCAATGGAGAATCCACGGTCCTCAGACCTCTGAATTTTTTCTGTGGGTTAAAAATAAAAGTAAGCGGGAATGATTTGTAACATTTACTAATATACCATCTAGGAAAAGCAGAAATATTAGATACTAACTTTAAAGTATATCCAGGAGACCCATTATTTGTTAACCGCGATCCAAGGGGTTGAGTTCACGGAGAAGGTTTGGTTTGCTTGGTTGGTTTTTATTTAGTAAAATCTGGCTCAACATCATAAAATGTAAAGTTATGCAGCTGTTAATAACGCTATAGTGCATCTTTGATCTGGAAGATTTAGGAGTTCAATATAGGTATTCCGGACTGAATTTCATTTGAAGTTCCGCCTTTTTTAAAATTTCTTTACAGTCATGTTTGAAAATATAAGGGTTTTAGTTCATTTGATCCATGCCTTTTCCTTGATCGCTTGCTTATTACCTCTATAATTTCCCAACATAATCTGGACTGATTAGGTCAAAAACAATAATTATAAAAAGTCATTGTTTAGGCTTTCATAGATTTTGTATTTTAGGGTCCGGTGGCTACTGAAACTGACGTTTATTTATTTGTTTAGTGGAGGTTTGGCGTTAGGAAGGAAGTCCTATACATTAAATCAAGTCATGGCTTCTTTGTATCGTCTTTGTCTTCCTCTGGATGAACCAAAGGGAAGTAGGTATTCCAGCCACAAAGCCATATCCTTTCCAGATGGAAAATGCCCCTCGTTTAACCCTCGCAGACTCAACCAGCTAATGATAATCGTGTCCTGAGATTGAAGCACAGAAGCCGAGCACTTAGCGTCTCGTGGAATAAACAGCTGATTTGTTAAGCAAACGAACCTTAGCAGATGTGTCATTTTATTCTTCCCTCTGGAGCTTAAATGGCATAAAAGCAACACATACTTTAAAAAAAAAAAAAAAAGCTTTTTTCAGTTTCTATGGCAATAACCTATAAGTGCTTTTGTATCAAGTAACAAATATGTGTTCCTGGTTAAAAAAAAATATATGAATGAGAAAATTTTACTCGAGTAAAGGATTGTTTTTCGGCCGCACTTACGTCATCAGGTGGCCACTGGCCTTAAAGGGTCGGGCCCCCTTGTTCTATTGCCATTGAAACATTGGGGGTACTTGTTTTAGGGTGTTGTTACCTGACGCTGTGACCTATTGAGTGATACATTTATAACAATGATGCATTTTATTTCACCAATTTAATTTATAAAGCCGTGTCTTGCGGTTTCTATACACATTATCGGGGCTTTTAGGGCGGTTGAACCCTCATACCCAGCAAACATTCGGAACTCCTGGTAAAGAGGGGCATCAGGGGAGGAAAGAGGGGCATCAAGGATTTGGGGACTGTCTTTTCTAAACAGAGACACTAGGGAGGTATGTCTTATATGGCCTTAATGACACATTAAATCCACGCAGATCTAAACATACATTGACTTTGTTGTGAGGTAAATAATCAATGTCTACGGTGCAACCAGATTTATCTAGACAAAACCCGCCTTATATTTTTTTTAATATCTGTGAGGTAAAAAGATACACATGCCATGTATGAATGACGTCATGGAAAGCACAGCATATGAGAAACAGTAGATAATGCTTTTTTTTAAAGGAGAGAATGTGACAAAAAACTTTAGTAGATAAATAATGTTCCCCACATACCGCCATCCTGCATCACTCGCAGTGCAATGCCTGGAAGGACCAGCAGGTGGCGCGCGCACAGCTCTTCCCTACAGGTGGCCAAGCCCCCGGTCCTAGCAGGCACTGACTGGGACACCTATGTGAGGGGTCCTTGGCAGTCATAACAGCCTCCTACAACTTCCTGGTTGGAAAGAGCCGTTTCAAGCAGGGAACTGTGTGTGTGACAGGAAATGTGTGTGACAGGAAGGGCTCTGTGAGTGTACCAACAACACTGCCAGTGTCCCTCAATGCCGGGCGTGTCACTGTGTCCGCTAATGGGTAAACGTGTATTTATAGCAGCAACAGGTTTGTATGAGTGATGGTGTGTCTGTTGAAGTGTGAGGTTAGTGTGACTGGTTAGTGTTATGGGGCATTGTGTATTTTGTGTGTCCCCTTCAGTATGTGTTACTGACAAGGTAGTTTGTGTAGCCCTGTTTGGGCGGTAGCTTGTGTGACATTGAAAAGTTGTATTAAAATTTCAGCGTCCGTGCAGGAAAGTTGCGGTGTGGTTTGCTTGTATATAGTTGTGTTTTACGGCATCGTTAAGGTGTGTTTAAAGTTGTCTTCTTGTCAGCATGGCGTGTATTCCATACACTGGTTGTTTTACGTTTTGAAGTTTGCACTCTACATATTATTGTGTTTTAAAGTTGTATAGGTAAATATAGGTAATTAATTAGGGAACCGGAATACCTCACGATACGGAACCTGGTTGTGTAATAGTGCAACATGACACACACTGTTTATTATTGCGTATAAGGCGTTCGCGGGGCAGTTTCACATTGCCGGGTCTGTAGGCTTCATATAGTCGTGTGTGTGTGTTAGTGTGTAGGTGGCGCTTTGTATGCACAGAGATGTTTGCATAGTGTTTGCGATGCGTGTTGTAATTTGTATACATATGTGGGACTCCAGCAGTGCGCTCAGCACTGTGTGGGGTACATCGATAAGACTGCGCCTGGCTCTTTCCACCTTTCGTTTTTGAGAGTATGGCTTGACCTAGCCTTGAGCCGCGTGGATTTTGTGGGGGAAGGTGAATGGGAATGGACGGGGACGGAGAACTCGGCAACACCAGCTCAGCAGCCTCCAGCAGCTCCGAGAGACCCCCTGAACCTGACCGAGCCGTGGTGAGCCGAAGGCACAGCGTTAAGGCGTTCAGTGGGCTTCGCTTCTTCAGGCGCAGGTGAGAAAGCCATTTAAGGTTCTTTGTACGCTTTTTGATTTTTTTTCTTTTGATTTGGCCAACAAATCCTTTACATTTTCAGTTTTGGAGATCCTCATAGTTGCCAGAAAACCCGCCTGGTTGGTCTGTTTGGCAACATTTTACAGGGGCTGATGTCGCCATACCTAATGATTTCACTTTTCCGGTGACTTCAGGTACTATCCGTCAAGTGGATGCATCCTACAACTTCATCTTTTTAATTGAGCATCATGGGAGTTTTAGTTCATAGACAGCTGGAGTGACGCCCCTGTTCTTTAATGACCTCATTGAAGAATGATGCTCTTTTATGCAGTCTTTGTGGACTTATTCTTAATAATTCATTGTTGTCGAGCTCTGACCTTTTATATTGTAAAGGTTGCCTGACTTACAATCTGGTGAGAATTAATAATGCAATCGCTTTGATTGTTGGGGTTTTTGTATAATGACCATATCCAGATGCCAGAATATTAAACAGTATTATGTTTGTTTTTTTTCTTATTTTTTTTAAGCTCTTCTGTGAATCGTTACCTTTGTGATAGAACTTTATGTAAATATTCCTTGTAGGCAATACAATAAATGACAATATCCACCAATGACAAAAACCAAATAAAATCAGAGATGGGGGTAAATATTGACTTTAAATCTTTTTCTTTCTTTTTTTTTTTTGTCTAATACGTTTGGAAAACATGAAGCAAACCGGGCAATTTCTTCAACGGCTTACGTTGCGTTATTTAACCACTTCCTACTCTTACTGACCAGCCAGTCTCTGCATGGCTGGTGTATGTTGGATGTGGATTCTTTACTCATTACACATATAACGGCTTTATGTCTAGAAGCTGTCCAATGTGACTCATGTTCCGTGTCTAATTTTCTAAGGCTTGATATTGCCATTTGTTTCTCTTTAGAAAATGTCTGACGTCAAATTAATTATCCATACCCGATCGTTTAGTAGATATGGTTTGTTTTAGCTTCACAGAAGGCAATGTAGTTTGCGTCTACTTCAGAATCAATGCGTTCCTTCTCCGTCTTTGGCTCTATTTTTAATCGAAGCCTTTACGACTTGCTCGCGTTCTCAAGGTCTCTCAATGACACGCAGCATTGGACATCTATGGAGTAGAACCAGGAGTACCCTGAAAGGATCCTTTGGGTAAGACCCAAGCATCGAAGACACCGTACAAGACGCAGTCTATACAACGTGATCTTTCTGAACACGATGCACATTAACAAGCAAGTTATCAATAAGAACCTGCTTTTTCTTTTATGGTGGGCGATATCCCCCCTCATTCTGTATCGCTGTAAAATATCAAGGCAATAAGACCCGGGTCCTTGCAGCTCTTTCACTAGCATAGAAACGAGCCTCCGCAGAATAACACACGCAGTTCTGGCTCTGCAGTGTTCTACCTGTCTGTAAATTGAATCCCGTCTTGAATATCTTTACGCGTTTCCTTCATTATCTTCTCCGGTTACCTCTGCGACGCTGAGTGCATTCACACTTATCTAAATGAACAGCACTTCTTGTCCGCAAAGAATAATTCTATCTATTCCCTCTGCATGGTATAATTGCACATATTTTATCCCACCAACCTATGCAAGCGCATTCAGTTTCCAGCTTTTCTTATCCTCGAGAAAATTCCAGAATCTCATTTCTTGCGGTTTCGTAAGCGTCCGCCCATTTATTTAGTGAGCCTTATCTATGTTTTCTGAAGCGCAGCTACTGTTAATCAGGGGTTTCACCTGCATTGTTTAATCTCGGTACCAGCCGGTCCACAGACTTTTTTTTTTTTTTTCCCCTCCACCTTCTCTTAAGAATTTTTGATGTAAGAGTCGAAACCTGGTTGGGAAATTACAAATGATTTTGGCTTGTGTTAAGTCATGAACATTGCCCAAAATGTCTTTTATCTAAATAAAAAAAAAAAAGTACTCCCACAACATTTTTGCCGTGCTTCTTGTGCCCACTGTTCGAGATGTCAAGCAAGGTATTTGTAGTCTACTGGCATGCGGTGAAGCTAGACCCGCACACTAGGGGTCCATGTGTTCCAGTAGAAGGAACAGCCAATTCTCTCTCTCATTGGAAATATGGTTAAGGCCCCCAACGTGCTGCTAGGCATCAATTCTACTGCGAAACACTCTGCAGAGACCACCTTTTTGTTTGATGGCACGTTCGCCTGTTTAGCAATCATGGGCCTTGCTGGGTAGATGTGGGCAGCAGCTGAAGGGCATCCCGTAGCCTGGAGAGCGAGGAGAAGAGACTGACCCTTTTATATACCCCTTAATTATATACTGAGCTAATTTATAGATAAGCAACAAAAAGCAGAAGTAACCTCCGCGTTGAAATACATATATTACATTATATGCAAATGTTTGTAATACCGGTTCTAAGTTGCTCAATCTGTTCTGAATACTAACCAAAGTTTAAGACTGTAATGTATAAGTATATTTTCCTGTAAAATACAGTGAAAGTCCAGAGTCCCGTCCACAGGTGCGGTATGCAGGATCGTGTCGCTACGAAGAATTTTTCTAAAGGGTTATACTCCACTAAAGATCAATATCGAGTCGTTTTATGGAGACTGTTGTAATTAGCCTTGGAGGCCTGACTTTTGCATGTTCCTGGGTAATTTGGAAGTCGTTTGCATAACCCATTACACACTTTGCATCTGAGGAGATGATTTACCTGTGTGTGAAAGTGCTTTGCGATCTCCGCTGGGTCCTGGCGTCATCCGGATATCTCGCTGCCGGCGAACGAAGGACTTTTCTATATAGCAGTTGTCGGATGCATATTGTTACCTATGCATTGCACGTTTGTGAAGTGTTCTTCGCACCTCTGTAGGTTTATCGAGGGTAGTTAGGCACAGCAGACTGCACACGGTAATGCCGCAGGTTTTATTTTATAGTGTAACACAGCCTTAGGTCGTATTATTTACCGGCGTGTTATATGAACACCTACCTGGCCATAGGCGAGCCAGCTGCACAGGCCAGGCAATAAGCTTGCCAGCCTATTTCTTGGCTTTAACATGTGGGGGAAAACTACCAATCCAACACAAACTTATAACTGCCCCCTCCAGAGCTCTTCCTGCTCTCAGGTCCCTGTCTACTCTGCTAGAGTGGACCTGTAGGCTATATGACCCAGGTGGTGTGTTTCAACATCTGCGTCAGGCTGTGGTAGACAAAGACGTTGTTAATTATGCCCCTCTGGATCTGTACAATGTTCTCCAATGGTTCATTTGGGATCCAAAAATTCAATTAATTTTAAGGGGTTAGCATAGGGTGCCAGATTCACAATGGCAGCCCTCTTGTCCCGCAACACCAGAAAGTGGTTTCTAGTTGCCATGACGACCTTGCGGCTGGGGTTTGATCCTGCCGATTGCTCCTTTTTTGCCCCAGAGCAAACGGCAGCACCCTTTAATAAATGCAATTTCACTGACACAGTCTTCCTGATTTGGACCTTGCACAGTCGCAGCTGTCCAAGAGCAGACCCTATGCTGCTGTTGGATAAAAGCTATTTATGGGGCTACATGCCAAAAATTATTCTGGTTCAAGGCTTAAGAAGTGGTTTTATCACCATAGCAGCCGTTAGAAGGGTCCATTCGTCCTTCCGTAGATTGCTTTGGGGATATGACCACCTTCCAAGATTTACACCAGGAATCCTGTATATACAGACCCCCAAAAACAGAGGAAACCACTGTTAGCGGTTGGCTTGGACAGCCATCGCTTTAAATGTATTTTAGTGAATAGATCCCAAAATAAAACCCATCTATCAGCAGGGGTCGTTGCATCTACTGTTTTTGACCATGTAAGCAAAAATTCACTGTTTTTTGGATGCATTTTGAGCAGATTTTTAGGATAATTGACAGCTAAATCTTTACATCGGCTCCTATATCCTCCGTTTGTGTGATCAGAACAAAAAAAGGATTATTGCTAAAGATTTCCAGTAGCTCTCTAAAGTTACCAGGGGTTATAGGCAAAGTAACTGGGGGCAAAACTAACAAACAGAACCAAACCCATTCCCTCCATCCATTCTCATATCCCGGACGGCTAATTATATATATATATATATATATATATATGACTTGATGTGACTCCTCTGTGTAACGTAACTCTCGAGACACTTTAAATATTGATTCGAAAATCATTTGCGTGTGTTTGATATTGAGTTCCACGTTCCGTACCTTTAGGGTGTCTATAGATGTGCCTTTTCACAAGGATTCATTGTTAAAAGGCACGTTTTATGATGCAGATATATGCGTTTCAGCGGATCCTGCTGATTTTCATACTGGTTTTAAAGAAAATAAAAATACAAAAAATAAAAAAAAATTGCAAATCAAAAGAAAAATTAACCGTGTTTTTTTTAGACCAGATAGGAATTCCGGATGACGGATGGAGTCTTCCCTTCCAAGGTTGTTTGTTTTTACCTGCGGTCCTATAACCAAGTGCACCAGTAAACAGTCATTATTACTTAACTATAAATGGCGGATCTGTCTGTACATGCATTATACGTCTTTCCAGGGCAGGGCGTCCCAACCACACCTTATATCTCTGTTTGAAAGATGAGTCTCTGTCCTAATAAAGGCTGCATTATTAGACCTGCCGCAGTCGAGCAGATGTGGCAGAACAGGCAAGGGTCTGTAAATCCCCTGGAGGGACTGGAGCTTCATCCCTGTTTCCAGAATTCTAAAGCATTGTGTACATTTCTTGGCTTAATTGTTTTGTTTTGTTTTTTCTTGACGCATCCAGATAACATCCTGAAAAATGTAACAAAAAAGAACTTTTGTTGCTGGGGAGGCAGCAGACAGAATACTTCTTTAGGAAACGGCATTTAATTCTTCTTTAGAGTCGTGCAGCTTTGACCTTTTTAGTTCTATTGTTTCGAGGTTTACGGCAGAGGATAGAGGATGTACCCGTCAGGGACAAAGCTGTAGAAATGTAAAGAAAACCCAAAAACCTGCATTTATGCGCAACTTGACAATAAATATCATATAAATAGGAACCTTGGCAAAGAAAATGAGGCCGTATGATCTATGAGCGCAGTTCCACGTCTGTCCAGCAGATGCTGCTCCTGACTTTAGTTCCCCAGATGGTAACCCCTTCATTGCTGTGTATGTGGTCGTGACGCTTATAACTACGATGGGTTATGTCTGTATGGGCGAAATATGTAGGTGCTGTGTGCTTTTAGTGATATCTGAGTGATTGGCAGACAAAGAGTGGTCTGAATGGCCTTGCTAGATAAAACCTCAGCATCTCTGTGCTGTTAATCTCCTTAAAGTCTTTCGGCAGCTCACTGGAGCCCCCAGATCTCCTGCAGCAGGCATTCCCCCAGCAGTGAGCAAATTGTCTGTCTGTCTATCTCATCAAAACCCCCCCCCCCCATATGTACATGAATGTCTACTTAAATATGTCAATCTGCATCCAGCCAACTAAATAGTTTATTTAATATTTCCTCTTTAACTTGTATGATTCCACACTAAATGCTGATGTTTAATTCCGTCTCTTCTATTTGTTGTGTGGCTTAGCCCCCTCCCCCAAACAAAACCCCCAAAATATCTCCTTCTGGTGTGGTCTCGTCTTCGGTTTGACTCTTGACACTTGCTGTGGTTGTGCTACGAGGTTCACCCGGGCTGGAGGTCACAATGTTACCAGCATGTATCCATCGTGTTGCACTAGGTGCGGGTTAATATATGTTGGAGGTAAACTGGTCTACATCATTTCTTTATTTTATCTGTATATTTTTTTTATTTCGTATACATCTGTATACCTTAGACTGTTAGGTCTGGGCTTTCTTGGAACAGAGCTATGAGTTCGGGGGGTCATCTCAGAAAAGTGGGTATTTTCGTCGGTGTTCCTGTATGTTTGTATACTTCTATCCCAAATAAATACGTCTTGTCTAGTACCAGAGGTCATACCCCCTAAAATGTAGTGGTGGCACCCAAATGATGGTGTTGTTTGCTAGGGATGCGTCCGTCTTGGCTCTCCCGTAGTACATATATTTTCCAGCCCGGTGTGCTGCTCGCTCCCCAATTATCACCCTGCTGCCTGCCTCCAAAATTAGGTCGGTCTTGTGTTTCTGTAGCTGTTATTCTTTTAGATGTCGCGTCTCTGATTTCTATGTGAAAGGACGGCTTCTGCTCTGAGAATGACTTTTTGCATTGGTTTAGCAGGTCAACCCTCCAGTTGTGGTTCTCTCATTGTACGCCGCAGTATCTGACTCATTTCACCCCCTTCTAGCCCTTTTTTTCTTGCTGACAACCTTTGTGTCTGTGGGGGCTGCAGGATGTGCGTGGGGCGCTATAAACGCAGGAGGGGTTAACGTTGCCCTACATCTGCAGAGACGAAGTAGAACGGGTCAGCGCTCCAGAGCACCAAACTCTGCACATTTGATTGGTCGTTAATCCCCTTCTTACGCCGATTTATCGGTTTAGTTCCATGTTATCTCACTTGTTGTACCCTCAAGTCATCTCTGATTATTATTTGTTTTATATAGCGCCATCAAATTGCGTAGCGCTGTTCTATTTTATAATCTCCTTAATTGAACTCTTACCCTCGCAATGCTCTTTCACTCTCACTAATACATTTTTTTCCCATTTCCTCTCTTACCTGTGTCTGAAAATTCTCTTCATTCTCTCTTCTTGCATTATTTGACAAACTAAACAAACCAAACCTATTAAAACAGATACTGGACACTTGCAATATAGAACTTTTAAAAGCTAATAACACTTTTAATAATCAGGAAGCTTCATAGATCTCCAAAGTTTATGAGAGACACTTATTATGTCCATTCTACATTCCAGTCCATCATGATTCCTACTCCCTTTCACACTTTTTGTTTCTTTACACTAACATTCTTTTTTTTATTTGATTATTTCCCCGCCCTGTATTTATTTATCTCCTTCATCTCTACATATCCTTCATATCCACTTCCTTCCTCTCATTCCCTCGCCTGTGTTTTAATAATTTTCTCCCTATACTCGATAATTCCAACCATCTCCACCCTTTTCTTACTCTTTAATTATTCCTACTCTTTTTCCTGTTTCGATATGTCCTCATTCTCTCTCTTGCCTTTGTCGTTATCTACCTCCTATATAACCATGTTACACTTTTCTCTCCTTTCACTCCTTCTTTCTTTTCTTTCCGATGTCTCATCATCCCCCATTGCCTGTTCATCCAGTATTCTTTATTTAATCTTTCTTACACCTTTTCTCATGGTTCCCTGCACTCACTGACTTTCCTTGCTCATGCACTCACCTGCTCTTTGTGTCCACCCTCCTCTCCTTCTCTCCTCCTCTCAATTATCTCTCCTTTTTTCACTCCCCTTCTGAAGTGCAGGGCTTTTACCAATGAGGTCTGTCTGTTATTCTGTGCCGTTGGGGGGGAGTCCGGGAACCTCTCAACGCAAACTCCAAACTAGGACTTAAGCCTGGTGTTCGCTGGCTGGAAGGCTGGCAGCCTCTCCCTCTCGCAGACACGCACACACATTCACATTAAAGGCTTTTTCCCTCGGCAAGCTCGGACTTTTCATACACACACACAAACACACGCTTTCTCTCACACAACCTTTCTACATGGACATATTTTGGGACATATGCCTATGTTAAACTTAGATACTCCCCCACTCACAGACATGAGTACACCCCACGCATACTCCTTATTTAGTTTCACTTGAGAATCCCAGACCTCTCTGTTAAATAACGCCCGACGGCATTAACTCTGCATGGCAAAATATGCTCTGAAACGGCATTCGTTTGGACTCACCTGAACCCGTCGCCGTCACACGCTGCCTCTCGCTGCCTGTATGGGGAATCTCTTTGTATGCAGCTGAATTACCTCGCACCGCATTAACCGTTACACTGCCAGGTTTGCTTGCGTGCGGCACTCACTACTTACACTGCTTTAGCTGCCTGTCACGCGGATGACGGCAGCCGATGTCTCCTGCGAGACGGCAAATGCAGCTCATCATACGGTAACCTCTGCTGCTTTCAGAAACTCTCTCTTCACCCGCTGACACTTTTTACCACAAGCACAGTCAGACGGTTACTGAAAGTTAGCTCAACATCAGCTTCTCACACTCACTCCTACACTGGCAGGCTCCCAATCAAGCCTCCGCGGCGCACACTTAGAAGCGAGCGCACACACCTGTCACCATTGCACATACCCCGGACTCTGCCAGGCACGCTTCCTTAAACCTAACTTGGATTTGTCTCTCTCCGCGCAGTGGACCAGCCGGGCTCGCGTTCTGCAGGGAATCTTTCGTTCAGCAGATCAGGTCAAATAGACTTTATTTCTCATGTTGGTGTTTGGTGGGATGGGTATGTCCGTGGCTTGTGGGTCCGTTTAAGAGAAAAAATGTGTTTTTTTGGAGCAATGTTCTGCAAACCACGAGTGCTGTGTTAGCTCGGTGTAATAACTCCTCGCAGCTTGGATTAGAGGTGAATTTAAGAGCATTCTAGGGGTTAAATCCCAGTTTCGGACCATTTGCAAAAGGACTCGGTCTGCTGAGAGTCTCTCGTGCGTTTAGCAAGCGCAGGATTCATCTAATCCCAGGAGAAACGGCTCCTACGAATCTTAACACTTACGTTTTTGTATAAGTCTTGGTGGCTGTGCCTCTTCCTGGCTCCTAAAATTATCTGTATGCTACATGACGTACATTAGTCCAGCCCTAAATGTATACAAGTATAACCAGGATTGGAAAAATATCGCTTACCAGCCAGGAAAAGTTTCTACTTCACCCAGTGTTACGCAAACTCTTTTCCCCTCATCTGCTCTGTTTTTTTTTGGGAGGGGGGGGTTATTATTATTATTTCTTCCTTGCCTCAGACTGGTAAACTATACATTTATTCATGTTCTGCACATATAGAAAATGAAATCTAAACACAAAACCCATGAGGTTTGTATTTCTCCGTGTCTGGGGTCTGCTGCTGTTGGGAAGAGCTGTAAAAAAAAAAATCCAGTTTTTGCCTAAAAAGTAAGAAAATAAATATTCTAGACTTTCAGGTCAGCAATCAGATTTCTCCCGACCTAATTTATTTTTTTTTTATTTTCGTTCTTAACACCCAACATGTAGTGTTTTGATGTTTCGTATTTAACACAGAAAGTATCTTATACTGAGCTTTTGTTTATAAGTAAGATACGGAATCCTCGTAGTTTTTGCTGTAGTTTTTATTTCCCTTTGATGCAAATTTGTGGTAATAAATACTACATTGCATTATTGGTATTCTTTGTATTAAAGATGGGACCCCAGCAAACAGCCCCCAACCATCTAGAGCCGAGCTTGCAGTGTTGGATACAATTCCGCAACTTTCTCTCCAGTGCGAGATTATTAGTCTTTTCCCTATGCTAATAAAACTTGGATAAACCCCAAATCAGTCAGCCTTTGGAGTGTTAAATCGTTTCCTATTTTGGGAAATACTCAATAGCGTTTCTGGCCTGCAGAAAGCTTCCTCTAATTGTTGACTTCTTTTTCTTCCCCTGTGGAGCATTTTAACATTTTTCCTTCGTGTGTTCTCAGAAATATATGCAAATATTTCTATACCACCATAATAAATCGGGCATCTATAACCATGCAGTCAGGACTGGCCTGTAGACCAGACAGCAGGCATTCTGCACGATGCCAGAGTGCCGGCTGTGGCGCAGGCATTCTGCACGATGCCCGAGTGCCGGCTGTGGCGCAGGCATTCTGCACGA